>ML248830.1:8759-60219 GCA_005239495.1 Nicotiana undulata
TTCCCCCCCCCCCCAATTTTTCACCCCAATTCCAAATTTAGATGATAGAAATCAAGATACAATAATCGAATTTAACCAAAATCAAGTGAGGAACACTTAGCCCAATCAACTCCCTAAAAATGCCTTCAAATATTGCCAAATCCGTGGTCTCTATCTCAAAATATGTAAAATGGGTTCAAACTCTCGATTTTGAATATAACACTGCCTGCCCAGATTTTGCTCTTCGCGAACGCGGCCCCCCTCTCGCGTACGTGTAGAACAACTTTACTGCCTCCTCACTTTACTCTTTGTGCATGCGACACGCTCCTCGCGAATGCGATGCCTTACAAGCTCAACCTTCGCGAACGCGACCACAACCTCGCGAACGCATAGAACAATGGACATGGGGTCCCCAACCGCCTCTTCTCTTCTTCGCGAACGCAGTAATCCTTTCACGGTTGCAATGCACTCCACTCCTGAACCTTCGGGAACGCGTCCTCTACTATGCAAACGCGAAGATGAAAACTTCCTCAGCTCACCTTAACCCTTCGCGAATGCGACTGCCCTATCGCAAACACGATGAAGAAAAACTCTACATCAAAATACCAGAAAAGGTGCCAACTTCTAAAGCCATGAAATGATCTTATAACCACCCGAGACTCACCTGAGGCCCTGGAGACCTTAACCAAACATACCAACACATCCCATAACATCATAAGAACTTAGTTGAACCTTCGAATCTCTCAAAACAACATCAAGACACCAAATTACGCCCAGATTCAAGCGTAAGAACTTCTACACTTTCAAATCTCACAAACGACGCCAAAACCTATCATCAAATCACGTCCGAATGACTTCAAATGTTGCCCACAAGTCAGAAATGACACAACGAACCTACTCCAACTTCGGGAATTCCATGCCGACGACAATAAAAAAAATTCCATTGCCGGCGAAAATTGCCGAAATTCCAACCTTCACCAATTCATGCCTAATTCTACAACAGACCTTCAAAACACATTCCGGGTGCGCTCCTAAGTCCAAAATCAACTAACGGAGCTAACGGAACCATCAAAATTCAAATCCGAGATCGTTAACATAAGTTAACATCCGGTCAACGTTTCCTATTTAAACTTTCTCCTAAGAGACTAAGTGTCTCAATTTACTCCAAAACCACATCGGACCCGAACCAACTAACCCGGTAAGTCAAAATATAGCTGAAGAACACAAAAGAAGCATGAAATGAGGGAACGTGGCTATAACTCTCAAAACGACCGATCTGGTCATAACAACGACAACCATCATGTAATTACTAAATCTTCCCGAGTCTAAACTCCCAACAAGACATAAGAATCTACTTCATCCATAATGAACAACATGAAAGATCCCTCAATACACTCATAACTTGAGGTTGTACAACGCATCAAGAAAAGATCAAGCATCCAATAGTCCTTTTTCATATCCCAAGAAACTTTTCTTATCACGTCAAAGCCAATCTGAACATATCATGCAGTCACCTTATATTCATCATATAGCTATCCACCACTCGCCGATCAATAAATCCCACACTAAGAATACCGCCATACATATAAGCCAAAATGCACATGTGTACACAACTGAGACTATCGAGCCCAAGCCACGAACAAACACTGGCCCCAAGTCCTCCAAGCTGGCCTGTCACCAGAACACAGAAAATACATCTCGCACCTCATCCATGAAATCATAAAAAGTCAATGCATAATTGATATCGAGCGCTCACATACACATACGAGTGAGTGGGAGGAATTTAAGGAGATACACTTCAAGCTGAATCAATGTTGCACGATAAGGAACGAAATATGGGAAGTTTATCCTAGATGAACTGCAACCTCTAGAAGATAGGTATGGACGTCATCTTATTGATCCACAAGACTCTACTAGACACTTTCTCATTACTCTTAGACCCAATGAAACTAGAGCTCTGATACCAACTTGTCATGACCCAAAATCCAGTGAGTCGTGACAACACCTAATCCAACCCGCTAGGTAAGCCAAATAACAGACAACACAACTCAAATAGGATAACAAGAATCAATAAATAAAATAGCTAAACTTTCTATATAAAATTCCCAAGGTTTGGTAGTACAAAACATGAGCTTCTAAGACTTATAATTTAGAAATCTGGTATGAAATAAGTACATCATTTGATCGAAATATACAACAACAAGTTTAAATTCTAGAGTTATCAAGGACAGGTGCAGCTAAAAAAGGAACGCATGAACATCTTCAATATCAGCTCCCGCCCTACACAACAACATCAACTCCAAAATCTGCACGCAATGTGTAGAAGTGTAATATGAGTACAACCGACCCCATGTACTCAATAAGTATCAAACCTAACCTTAGGTTGAAAGTAGTGACGAGCTCGAAAGAAGGTCAGTGACCAACATCAATAGCCAATAGCAGTTCATAACAGTGTTGTGAAGCCAATAAGGGTATATGACTGAGGAGATATATGCTCAGCTACATCGCAGGTACAAAACAGTAGGCACTGTTTTCAAGTAGAATAGTCAATTCAAAATCTCACCATTGAGAAACAACTAAACGTGAGTTTATCACATGAGTTGTGTTCCAAATTCACAACACCAGATAAGAAATTTGTTATCAATTAGCATGAGAAAAGTACATCTCTATGCATACATGTCAATATACATGTCAGGTCATCAATTATCTTATATCGTCTAGCATGAGTAATAGACATCTCTATTCTTACATGGCAAATCATAAATTTCACATTTACCGTCGAGTGTGAGGAATATGCATCTCTATGACTACATGTTAGGTTTACATATTAAGTAATCAAATGTCATGTTACTGCCTAGCATGAGGAAGGTACATCTGTATGCCTACGTGTCAAATAAATATGTCAACTACTCAGTTTCACAATGAATTCATTAAGCACACACAAACTTATCATACTCCAAGTGCCTTTCTCAAATGCCCCAACAAAGTTGCCATGGATCCATTAAAATAATCACACTTAGTACTGTAGGGGCGCATGTCATAATCGCCCATCATCAAAGCACGTATATGAAATATTATTCTTGCTCTCACTGTATGCATGTCAAACTTCGGAGGGGCGGATCCTACCCAAGCGCTTATCAAAATCACATAGCCCAAATGGTAGGGCCTGGTGCCCGCGGACCCTTAAATCAGTACAGCTTATCCTAATGTGGGGCATGGCCTACACTTAACCTCAATACCAATATAACCTATGCGGTGTGCAACCCGATCCAAATGTCAATATAAATATGACTTTATGGCCCATATCAATCATCAACCCGCTCAAGTTTAAATGTACTACATCTCACATAAACATAATAGATTTATATAATATGGAATATCACCATATGCCTCAATTACGGTCCAAGCTTGTGTCACGCACAAAGACACAAACAACATGTGAGACATCATATAAAAAGTGATCAGAGGCAGATATAGCATGCATATGTAACTATCTTGACTGTACAATATGATTACGACTAAGGCAAATAGCTCAACATGGAGAAAACAACCCTATTATGTCTCAAACAATTAAGCAGGTGGCCTAAACATCATTTCTAGCATGAATAGTAGCCCAAATAGTTACATAAATGTATAAAAAATTAAATCAAAGAACAATGATAGCAAAACAAGGAATATAGTTGCCTAAAAACTACCTAGATCATGAGTACCTCGGTGCACGCACTCGCGCCCATCACTTAGCACGTGCGTCGCCCCCAACCCAATGCACATAACATGGTTCCTAGGGATATTTACCCTCAATTTTAAGTTTAGAAATATTACTTACCTGGAACAAGCCAAATCAAATAGCGAGCAAGTGAAACAACACTCTAGAAACACCATCTGATGCAAATCAACCTCTAGACGACTCGAAACTAGCCAAGAGCAACTCTAAAACATCAACTAATGCCTATGGATAGAATCTCGATTGATAAAGGTCTAATCTTTAATCAAATACTCAAATTCAACCAAAAAGTCAAATCCGGGATCGCCCCTTGAAATATGAAAAAAACTCACACAATTAGACAATCCATTAAATTACGAGTCCAACATACTAATTTCACTCAATTCCGACTCTGAATCGATGTTCAAAACTCACAAATTCACTTTAGGAATGCTTAGACAAAACCTCCCAATTTCTCTTTTGAAATCCGCAATAAAAAGCCATTAATCGAAGATGGAATCATGGATCAAAATCAAAACCGAGTAAAAATACTTACCCCAATCCATGTGGTGAAAATCACCTCCATAATCGCCCAAATCCGAGCTCTATAGCTCAAAATATTATAAAATATTTGAAACCTTCGAAATAGAGTACTTTTAAACCCTCGATTTTTCTAGATCTGTAACAGATTTGTACCTGCTATGAGTTATTTTAATGTTTTCTGCAAAGATGTTTCATTTTTCCTAAAACTATTCTTCGTCTACCAAACTAGGGTTCCTGAAACCCCTTTTAAAATAGCTTTCCTTTCTGATTTCTAGCATTATCATATGATTTTCATCATGTTTATCATTATTTAAACCTTTTCCCTTTTGGTCAGATTTATTTTGCTAAAAATCCTAGGTTTTCGGTTTCAATCCTATATTCTAAAGTGTGATACGTTTGATTAATCTGTGCACGCGTTTGATTCTCATGAGCTTCTTAAGTGTCAATGATTTTACCCTATTGTTTTGCTTATTAGACCTGCTGATTTTTTTGTTTTTCCGCTCATACTGTGCTTGTTTTGTTATCCCCTCTAATTGCTACTATTTTTTCTATGAGATTCTTGCTACTATGATCGTTAGCATTCCCGATGCTTGTCTGTCGATTATATCATGGGTATTCTGTTAAGCCCTTTAACGATTTGCTATGTCCTATGTGATTAGGGCTTCTGATTTTGCCTAATAAGTGTTCATTCCGCCTAAGCTTGTGTTAATTTCAGCCAAATCAATTCTATTTTCCACTTTGAATCTTGGAATAATTGTGATTAGTACTGTTCTCTACTGATTCTGAGTATTTCCTTAAATATGTGATGGTTTCCCTAATAAATGTTGATTCCCTGTAATTTGAATCTCACTCGAGGTTTTTCTTACTGCTTTCCGGAAATAAATTATTTCCTGCCTTATTTCTATGAATACTTTTGTTGTCAAATGGATTCACATATACTTTCCTTAATTAGAACATTCTGAATTTGGCCTTGCTTACATGCTCTATACCTATGTTGTATCTTATATGCTAAAATCAACCCTTACATGATTTATTTCATTGTTTAGCACTGCTTTTTACCGTTTGTACATGACTCCTTAATTAAAGGGAGTCTTAACATTAGTTTGATTCTAATTGATGTTTACTTCTATAATTGTGCTTAACTATTATTTGTTACCTTATTTTATGCCTAGTTTCAAAACTATATATACTCTACTCTCTCATTAGCACAACAGACGAACACACAGTGTTCAAACTCTCTCTCTTACACACACATATACTCTCTTTTGCTCCTCTTCTGATTACTTGCTACTATCAGTCGGCTACAAGCCAAGACTGATTATTCTACTATGTTATTCTTCATTCTGTGTTTGTCATCTCCTATCTGGTATGTCGTAATTACAATTTGAGTTTCAAAACAATATGTTTCTCTTAGTGTTTCAATTCATTCTGTTTCTAATATTTTTCTACTTATGGTTTTGCTGTGATTTTTGCACTTAAGTTGATTGAACTAATTCCATCTTACATGTTATGTATCCCCTCAACATGTTTACCCCCTTTTGGCATATTTCAATATGATTCTTCTTCATTTATGCTTTCTTTAGATTCCTGGCATACAACAGTATGTGCTATATGATGCTTAGTTTCCCTGTAGTCCTGAAATGCATGTTGTGTCCTTACCCCCTGATGGTTCCTTTGATCCTTAAATTATGTGTCATTCTGCTTACTGTGTACCTTCCTCTATATGCTTCATACATGTCCCCAACCCCTCATTCCTCTGCTCGTAATTGTTAAACTTGTTCTGGTTTTTGTTTCTTGTTCTATGTGTACTGTTTTGATTCTGAGACTCTGATTTTCTTACCCCTTTCCCTTTCAAATTGTTTTCACTAAAGTAAAACTCTTCTATTGTTCTTCAAAGATTGTTTCAAACCAGTCTGTTTTCAAAAGTCGTTTCCCCTCTAATGTGTGACTTCTTTGGGATCCCTCTGAACTCTGATACATTAGAGTTGGCCCTTCCACACTGCACTTACTCTACTATGGTTATGAAAATCTTGGTGTAAGCACTGCCCGGGATCCCTTGAGGTCCTTATGGAACTCTGACACACCCGGATTATGTAAAAGGCTGTGAACACTGTTGGCATTGAGAAATTCTGGAGATCTGGGCCTATTGGTAGGATCCTTATAGTATAACTTCTTATTTTCTTATTTCGTTTATGTAATTCAATGCAATGGTCTGTAATAATTTATTTATAAATAACTATTAGGGATGGATAGTGAAAAGGGAAGGGTAATTATGCATACTAAAGGGTAGAAATCATTTCCTTAGGTTTACATTTCTATTAGCGCAATATAACTCTTGTTTAGGACCAATGTGTGCAAATCATGCATTAGAAATCATGCTTCCTAGGTTTCATGTCTACTGCTTCAGCATATCATTTTGATACTACTGTTATATCACATAGAAATCCTGTTCTAGGATAAATAACACTAAAATGAACTGTCCCATTTGCGCATTCTGAACCATGATTAATACTGTGACTATTTTGCATTTAGAAATTCTGCCTAGGAATACGGCATTCTGCATCATTCTACATCCCTTTGGGCATTTGATACCATGTTTTAGGATTTCATTCGCATTCGTTTAATTACAACTTGCTTAACTACTGATGCATGAAAAAGGCATAAAACAACTTTACTCAGTTTTCTAAACAAAAGGCAATAATTCTGTGTTCTGCAACACCTAGAACAACATGTTTAGGTAACAATTTACAACAATTTCTCTAATAATTCTTGTAATTAGTATACACTATCCCTCGCCTAAGCAAGCCTTGGGCGATTAAATTGTTAAAACTGGAAATCTGCCTCTTTTGTGTATTTTGCCTAATGCTTAATAGGTTTAAAAATAAGTAGGCAAACTGATTAGGGCCCATCTCTGAGATATAAAACAAATCTGCATATCTGTTGTATTCTGAACTCACCTAGACACCATGTCTTAGGGTTATATTTAACAGTACCGCCTTTATTTGTGTTTGAGTCGTGATGTTTATGTGCATTATTTTTGGAGGTAAATCTGAGCCTCTTATCTGCTCTTCTCTGTTCCTATTTACTGAAGTCCTATGTGTTTTTTGCTTGTCGCCTTAGTATTTTTCCTTTAAACCTGAGGGTCTGCCTAGAACTGCCCCTATAGGTAGAGGTCCTAAACTCCTCCAGGACCATTAAGAAGGGAGGGGTAATAGTACTCATAGGGGTCGCTAAATAACACTCGCTTAATAACCGCTAAGGGGTGGGAAGGGTAGATATGGATATGATGATCGATGCGCTAATACCACGTGTAGCCCCTCTTTGAGGAGTGATTAACGGGTATTGTACTGATGTGATCCTATAGGATAACTAACCTATGAATTCCCCTATCCTCTATATGCATTTTTAGATTATAGCTCTTTCAAAAACCTTACTTAAACATCAAATCTTTTCAAAACTTTTGTAACATATGTGTGCTTAGACTGCGAATCTTTCAAAACTCTTTACTTGTTTAAGCTTTAATTGCCTATCTGATACTTGCTTAAATTCACAAAGTTGTTTGGCCGGGAACCACATTTATGGACTCTAAGGGGTGCCTAACACCTTCCCCTTGGGGTAATTTCAAGACCTTACCCTGTCTCTGGTTATCAAAATAAATGATGACCCTTAGTTGGTGCCCTAACGCACCTTAATTCGTTAGGTGGCGATTCTTCGAATCCTTGCATACTCCTTTCCCAAAAGGAAATGAGTTGTCCCAATAATGTCAAGACCCCGACTAATCAGAAAGGAGGAGTTAAAAAATGGGGCGCGACAGCAAGGCGACTCTGCTAGGGATTTGAGGCTTTTACCATTTCAAACCACTTTGTGAATTTATACGTCTTCCCTATCCCCTTATGTGCATTTAACTGTTTATTTTCTTCAAGCATTTAATTTTCCTCAAAGGAAAAACTGACATGTTTCCTTGTTTCCCTTTTGTAATCGCTTTTTTTAATTATAATTATTGTATTTACTACTGTCACAATGTACAAATACATGACTACATGCCTTTACTGCTTATTTATTGCATAATCATGCTCAACATCATACTCCACTCGTTCCAAAACAAATCCTATAGCAATGCTTGATGATTGGTTGCGCCCTTCTTATTTTTATCACCCCTAAATTCGAAAGGGCTTATTTGCGGTAAAACTAGTCGACCAGCGGTGCAGTCGATGGTTCCGTGCCTTTCCCCTTGAGTTTTTCGCTCAAGGGTACTAGTCTAATACCCCATAGAAAGCATGCAACATTACACTATTGCATGCATCATGGTCAAACCTAGATAGGTTAATGTGTTGTCCACACAATAACCTTTAAGACAACCTTGTCCAAAGTCCACCGATTTTCATAATTCCAACGGACATCATCACGTTCTGTGCACTCGTTTGGAGAACTAAAAGCTTATATGCTAGTCATAGATGTTAAATAGTTGAGTCTGGTGAGGGTAAGGGCCTAATCATGTTTATCTTGTAGAAATATGAGGCACGAAGTCCCTAGATTTGACATGGTTAGCAATATTCACCCAAAGCTCTTGAACTGGTGGGAGGACCGTCACTCTAATGATAAGAAACTTGTCAAGAAATACCTGGGTAATTTACCATCTCTCCTAGACATTCAACCCAACAACATTTTGATCGAGGTTGCTACCTTATTCTGGGATAGCGAAAGAATTGTCTTTCGTTTTGGGGACATTGAGATCACAACGTTGCTAGAGGAAATAAGAGGACTGGCGGGGATAGTCTGGGAATCTCGTGGGTTGTTAGTGCCTGAAAACCACACAGGCAAAGGTTTCCTGAAAATGATGGGTCTAAAGAAAAATGCAGAGTTAGAGTGTTTGAAGAAGTCGTACATCCCTTTTGAGTATTTGTATGAAAGGTACGGTCACAACAAATCATACCGTACCTACCACGATGAATTTTCCGTTACATCTTTTGGACATATTCACCGTAGGGTATTTGTCTCTGTTGTTTTCTTCCTAGGGTTGATCGTGTTTCCAACAAAGAAGGAAAGGGTTCACACTAGGTTAGCTATGGTAACCAAGACTTTAATTAAGGGAATTGACGAACAAACTTTCAGCATTATCCCAATGATCATAGCAGACATTTACCGAGCTCTAGAACATTGTTAGAGAGGAGCTAAAAACTTAGAGGGTTTCAACTTGTTACAACAACTGTGGCTCTTAGAACATCTTCAAAAGGGTCAGTACCAGCAAGAATTTCCGTGAAGGGCGTGGAAAGATCACATCACCTTCCATCGCCCTAAGCGGATGACATACATTCCCGACATGTTTGCCCCCAGCCAGAGACTACCAAGGAATGAGTAGAGTTCTTTGATAATCTGACTGAGGAGCAGATACAATGGATATTCGAGTGGTTTCTAATAGACGAATTCATCGTCAGGTCGAGGGATGAACCACACTTGGTGCTAATCGGGCTGAGAGGAATATATCCTTATGTTCCTCTCTGAGTTATGAGACAAGCAGGAAGAAAGCAAATTGTACCAAGGGTCGATAAAATGAGTCATTTCCGAGCTGACTTCCAAGATGACGATATACCCTACAAGTGCTAAGCCCAACATATGTGGAACTACAAGATCATAATGGAAAACGACATAATTTAACCAGACAGGTATCACGCAGGTTGTGCATTCTTTCTACTCAGGTTGGCTAGAAGACAACTGGGATGGTTTAATCAATCTAGGGTTCAGCCGAGGCCACAGAATCATAGATGAGAGGGCCGAGTCTCAGGTCAAGTATAATCAACTGCGCAAGAGGATCTGTGAATACGGGAATGAGCATCGTGTGATACACGAAACCAACAAGAGATTGATTGAAGAATGGAAAGACATGGTCGTCCGTTCCAACAAAAAGATGGAATACTGGAGCGAGGCATAGTCGAACTGGAGGGTAAGATCATCAAAAGAGTTGAAGACTGTCAAAAGGCTGAGGGGATTGAAGGTGGACATTTGGCTAGAGCATACTTACTGCTAGGACTTCACTAGCTGGGGAACCTGTTCGATGGAATCAAGGATGCCGAATCTGGGGAAGGTCCATTTGGAACAAAGTAGAATTGGATTTCTTTCTCGCTTTATCAATGTATTAAGGCCAATGGCCATTAGTTACTTTATTTCTTGCTTATATTAGTGTCGTGGATTCGTCTATTTTTACATTAATGAAATTAGGCATTGTCGCATATAAGTTCTCCAAATTAATTTGTCGCTAGGACAACCTCGGGCACAATGAGGCTCCCCAAATTAGGACATGCTTTATATTCTCGCACTATGTGTTTAAATATCGCAAGACTTTTTCATGATCCTCACTGACTTGGCTACCTTTTGTTTTTGTTTTCTATCCTTTTTATTATTCCCTTCCCCAAAGGTTGGTTCGTGCACTCTGGCATCATCATCATACTACACAAGATCCAGGGGCCCTCCACCCTCTCCTCCTTCTAGTCCTCCCAAAGGAAAAAGCAAAGGCAAGGGAAAAATGGAAGATTTGAGCAACAGAACACCAGTTGAACGAGGCTATGTCACAGCTAGAAAAAAGGTTGGTGAAGCTCCAAGGGAGCTTGAGAAGGTCCGGAATTGGGAAAAGTTATCCTTCACACTCAGTGTGCCAGATGTCAACCATCCTAACACCCAAAATCCCATACCTCCTAAAAACACCCCACACAAACAGAATCAACCCGCAACTCATCAACAAACCACTCCACCAAAGAATCACACTCTTCCACCACAATACAATGCTTGCCACACTCCAAGAAATACTCCACCACTTGTCCCCGAGCCACAAAACTCCACAAATGACCACCTTTACACCCAGGCTCCAGGCCATTACAACAACCCATCTATGTGGAGACTCGGGCGCACTCCACCCAACCCATCCACACACACCGGAGTCTAGTGAGAAAGATTTGCTTATCAATAATTTGGCTGAAGAACTTAAGAAGCTGACCAGGAGGGTTCAAGGCGTTGAGGGAAGGGAATGAGTTGAGGGGATGAACTATGAAGGCCTCTGCATACAACCCGATGTCGAACTGCCCGAGGGGTACAAACCTCCTAAGTTTGAGATGTTCGATGGTACAAGTGATCCGAGGGTCCATCTGAGGACCTACTGTGATAAAATGGTTGGAGTAGGAAATGGTGAAAAGATTCTCATGAAGTTGTTCACGAGGAGCTTAACAGGGATGCTCTATCTTGGTACATCAGCCAAGACCCCAGGGAATGGTCAAATTTGGTGATCATGGCTTCAGACTTCTTGGACCGGTTCAAGTTTAATACAGAGAATGCGCCAAATGTGTTCTACATTCAAAATCTTAAGAAGAAGCCTCCGGAAACTTTTCGCGAATATGCTACTCGTTGGAGATATGAAGCCGCTAAGTTATTTGTCCATGCCCAAGATCCAAAATACTATGAGCGGTTGATGGTGATCGAGAATCATAAGTTCTCAAACATTATCAAGCTGGGTGAAGGAATTGAAGAAGGGATCAAAAGCGGAATGGTTACAAACTTTGAAGCCTTGCAAGCTACAAATAAGGCCCTGCAATCTTGTGGTGTGTCCAAGAAGAGAGATGTGGGAGCCGTGATGGTTGCACAGAGAACCAAATCCCCACTGAAATATCAAACCTACCAAACACCCCCACTTACATATCAGCCAGCGCCTTCACAAACTTACCAAGCACCGTCACCCACATACCAGTCAGCACCTCCACCAACACATTAGTCATCTCCACCGCCTACCTCTCAGCCTACTTCTCCCAGATATTCCTAGCCCGCTCATGTTTTCCATAACTATAACTCTCAACCATCCCGCTATCAGTCACCCCCTGCACGCCAAAATTTCCCTATACCTCGTCCAAATTTTGATCGTAGACCTCCTAAACAATACACTGCCATTGCTAAACCCATCGACCAACTGTACAAAAAACTAAAAGTTGCTAGTTATGTCACTCTTATCCCTGATATGACCCCTGAGAGTCCCTCTCAGTGGGTTAATCCAAATAAAACCTGTGCATACCATTCCGTCATGAAGGGACACACAATTGATGAATGCCGCTCGCTGAAGGATAAAATACAGTCCCTAAAATACATTCCGGCATGAAGGAATCCGCTCCCAATGTACGCAACAATCCATTCCCAGACAATAAGGGTGGAGGCATCAACATGATCGAGGTAGAAGAATATTGGGACCCAGAGGCGTCGACTGGGTTGATCATAGATGGTGATGACCAAAAGAAGCCAGCAGTCACTCTTAATCCTATCATAGTCCGGATTCAGTCATCTGAAGATGTTGAGATAGCTGCATCAGTACCTTTTGAGTTTGAAGCAACACCACATACAAAGGCACCTGCGCCGTTTGAGGTCGAAGTTATGCCACTTGCGAATGCGCCTGCACCATTTGAGGTTGCGATTATGCCACCTACTAAGGAACATGTTCCGTTCGAAGTAAAGATAGTTGTACCAATCACAGTGGCGGTGTCAACCATGCCACCCTTCTACACTAATGCCGTACCGTGGGATTATGTAGGTGAGGCAAGAGGGAAAGGTAAAATCAAGATCGAAGAAGCTACTGCTGCATAGGGAATGACAAGGACCGGCAGGGTCTACACGACCGAACACTTGGCAGAATCAAGCAAACATGCTTCCAACAGGCCACCCATCATTGACATAGGCCCAGATGACCTTTGGAGGAAGGTGCAGGCCAAAGAATACTCCATCATTGACTAGCTGAACAAAACCCCAACTCAGATATCCATTCTTTCATTGCTGCAAAACTCATAGGCACACAGAACTGCTTTGATGAGAGTGCTGAACGAGGCATATATTCCAAACAACATCACCAGCAGGGAAATGGCCAATATACTAGGTCAAGTGATGGAGAGTCATAAAATAACATTCCACGAGGATGAGCTGCCGCCCGAGGGATTGGGTCATAACAAAGCACTGCACATCACAGTGCAATGTGAGGACTACTTCATCACCAGGATTCTGATCGACGGGGGATCCAGTCTCAACATATGTCCATTGACAACACTCAAGAAATTGGGCAAAGGTCTGTACGAAATAAGAGAGGGGTCGATGAATGTAAAAGCTTTCGACAGTTCACATAGGTCCACCATCGGCGAAATCAGCCTTTGTTTGAAAATGGGGCCTATGTGGTTTGAAGTCTATTTTCAAGTGATATACATATCGACATCCTATAACCTACTGCTAGGATGGCCATGGATACATACTGCTGGGGCTGTGGCATCAACGCTGCATCAGACAGTGAAATTTGAATTGAACCATCAAGAGAAATCATCCACGGAGATGGAAGCATTCCTATTTACAGTCGCTAGACCATTCCGGTGGTCGAAGGTAGAAGGAAGCTAGGTGGAGTAACCTACCACCACATGGAACGGGTCAACGCGATAGACAAAGACAAATGGTGGGATGGTAAGATATCAAGCATGATGAACTTGAGAGGGTACGAGGCAGGTAAAGGGCTTCGCAAGAATCTTCAAGGGATCTCCAAGCTGATACAACTCAAACGCCATGGAACCACTTTCGGGCTAGGATACAAATACACTTGAGAAGAATTCAAGAACTGGTCGCCACCCTGGCGCGGTCCTTATTACCCATTGGAGCAGCCAATACCACATCTGGAGCAGACCTTCCGCAAGCCGATGTTATATGGGGGTCAGGGGAAGAAGAAGAAGAACTGGCAGCATGGAAGAATCAATTCATGGAGGAGGATGATATGGACTGCTACGTCGTTTTTTAGGAGGAGGGGGATGAAGACCCTTCCATCCAGGCCGCGAGAAAAGGAACGTCTCTTAAGAACTAGACTATCAGAAGAGCCAGGGCCCGACGAGTCCCGACGTAGCAAGGCTGAACAAGCATTGTTTATTTCTTTCATTTGCTAAATGATTTTCTTTTCCCATTTTTATTTCTGTAATAAGATCTTCAATGTTCTAAAAACATTTATTCAATTTGTCAAAAGCACTTTTATGTTTTATGAATCAATATTTATTATTATCATTTTTCCTCTTGTTACTTTATATATACAACATTATTAGTACTTGTCTTGATGAACCAATGACTGTGACATGCAACGAAACAATGCAACAAAAGGACAGTGATTCAGAAGAAGAGGATGATAGCATACCTGATGAAATTGTTAAGGAGGTTGAGAATTTTTACAATAGACCTAAATCCAACCTGGATGAAAATGAGGTCGTCAACTTGGGAGACTCAGAAATTTTCAAAGAAACTCGCATCAGCATTCATTTGTCACCATCAGAGAAAGAGGAATATACGCAGTTCTTGAAAGAGTATGAAGATATATTTTCCTAGTCGTACGATTACGTGACTGGTCTGAGTACATCCATTGTGGCTCACAAATTACCGACCAATCCAATGTACCCGCCGGTAAAGAAAAAGCTCAGGAAATTCAAGCCTGATATGAGTTTGAAAATCAAGGAGGAAGTTACCAAGTAGATCAACGCCAAGGTTCTCAGGGTAGTTGAGTATCCAACATGGTTAGCCAACATCGTTCCAGTTCCTAAGAAGGATGGAAAGGTAAGGGTTTGTGTCTACTACCGGGATCTCAACCGGGCCAGTTCAAAGGATGATTTCTCTATTCCAAACATACACATCCTGATTGACAATTGCGCCAAGCATGAACTTCAGTCGTTCGTAGATTGTTTCGCCGGTTACCACCAGATATGGATGGACGAGGAAGACGGCTGAGAAAATGGCTTTCATTATGCCGTGGGGAGTATATTGCTACAAGATTATGCCATTCAGCCTGAAGAATGCTGGGGCCACCTATATGAGAGCTATGACCACTATCTTTCATGATATGATACATAAAGAGATCGAGGTGTATATGGACGACACCATTATCAAGTCCAAGAAATCCACCGACCACATAACAGATCTGAGGAAGTTCTTTAATGGGTTGCGGAAATACAACCTGAAATTAAACCCCGCCAAGTGTGCATTCGGGGTTCTTGTCAAAAAATTGCTTTGGTTCATTGTCAGGCGTCGAGGGATAGAATTGGATCCGCCAAATATCAACGCCATCCAAGAGTTACCACCGCTAAGGGACAAAAAAGATGTGATGAGTTTCCTAGGCCGCCGTAACTATATCAGTCGGTTCATAGCTCAATCCACAATCATATGTGAACCAATCTTCAAGATGCTGAAGAAAGATGTTGCGACCAAATAGACCGAGGATTGTCAAAAGGCCTTCGACAGAATTAAGGAGTACTTGTCAACACCGCTAGTCCTGGTACCACCAGAGTAAGGTAAGGTAGACCTTTGCTACTCTACCTCACAGTATTAGATGGAGATTTCGGCTGCGTTTTGGGGCAGCATGACGAAACAGGAAGAAAAGAGCAGATCATTTATTATCTAAGAAAGAAGTTCACTCCGTACGAGGCACGGTACTCTCTATTGGAACGTACCTGTTGTGCTTTAACTTAGGTAGCCCAGAAGATGAGGCACTACTTTTGTGCCTACACAACATATCTCATGTCAAGGATGGCTCCTTTGAAGTACATCTTTCAGAAACCTATGCCCACTGGTAAGCAGGCCAAGTGGCAAATCCTGCTGAGTCAATTCGACATTGTCTATGTGACTCAGAAAGCGGTCAAGGGACAAGCATTGATAGACCATCTTGCTGAGAACCCCGTGGACGGAGAATACGAACCCCTGAAAACGTATTTCCCGATGAAGAGGTATCATTCATAGGAGAAGACATTGCAGAATCTTATGAAGGTTGGAGAATGTTCTTCGATGTTGCGGCAAATTTCAAATGAGTCGGCATTGGAGCTGTCTTAATATCGGAAATTGGTCAACATTATCCGGTATCTGCTAAGCTCAAATTCCACTTCACCAACAATATAGAGGAATATGAAGCATGCATCTTAGGGCTCAACATGGCTATTGACATGAACGTCCAGGAGATGTTAGTGATTGGTGACTCAGACTTGCTAATACACCAAGTACAGGGAGAATGGGCTACTAAGAATTCCAAAATACTGTCGTATCTGCACCGCGTGCAGGAATTGAGAAAGAGGTTCACAAAGATAGAATTTTAGCACGTCCCTAGAATTCAGAACGAGTTCGTTGATACATTGGCCACTCTATCATCCATGATACAGCATCCAGATAATAACTTCATTGACCCTATTCCGGTGAAGATCCATAACCAACCGGCCTTCTGTGCAGGTGTTGAAGAAGAAGCAGGAGGAAAACCATGGTTCCATGACATAAAGGAGTATCTATCAAAGGGAAAGTACCCAGAGCTTGCAAATCACACTCAGAAACGCACACTTCGAAGATTGTCCAACAACTTCGTTCATAGCGTAGGAATCCTGTACAGGAGGACTCCCGATTTGGGATTATTGAGATGTGTTGATGCGAAGGAAGCCTCTAAGCTACTAGAGGAGATACATGTTGGGACCTGCGACCCACATATGAACAGTTTTGTCTCGGCCAAGAAAATACTCAGGGCCGGTTATTTCTGGATTACCATGGAAACGGACTGCATCCAGTATGTCCTAAAATGCTATCGATGTCAGGTACATGCAAATATGATAAAGGTACCCCCAAACGAGCTCAATGCAACAAACTCACCTTGGCCATTCGCCGCCTGGGGAATGGACGTCATTGGACCTATCGAGCCTACCGTCTCCAAGGGACACACGTTTATCTTGTTAGCAATTGATTATTTCATGAAATAGGTCGAAGCAGCATCTTTCAAAGCAGTGACTAAGAAAATCATGGCAGACTTTGTCTGCGGCCGCATTATTTGTTGATTTGGAGTTCCAGAATCAATCATCATCGATAACGGTTCTAATCTCAATAGTGACATGATGCAATCTATGTGCGAGACTTTCAAAATCAGGCACAAGAATTCCATAGCTTACAGACCTCAAATGAATGGAGCTTTAGAAGCCGCCAACAAGAACATCAAGAAGATACTGAGGAAGATGATAAAAAAGCAAAAGCAGTGGACTAAGAAGCTATCATTTGCCTTACCGGGATACTGCACCATAGTTCGCACGTCAACCGGGGAAACCCCTTACATGCTGGTTTATGATACAGAAGTTGTAATTCCTGCCGATGTTGAGATTCCTTCCTTAAGAATCATAAAAAAAGTTGAGCTCAGCGGTGCAGAGTGGGTAAAGAGCTGATACGAGCAGTTGGCCCTCATAGACGGAAAAAGAATGAATGCAATATGTCACGGTCAGCTTTACCAAAACAGGATGTCCAGAGCTTTCAACAAAAAAGTCAAGCCGAGACAGTTCACACCGGGGCAACTGGTGTTAAAGAAGATCTTCCCACATCAAGATGAAGCCAAAGGGAAATTCTCTCCCAACTGGCAAGGTCCGTATATGGTTCACCGAGTATTGACAGGAGGAGCACTCAAACATTTAGAAATGGACGGAGAAGTCTGGCCGAAGCCAATCAATTCAGATGAAGCCAAACGCTATTATGTGTTATACTTTATGCTTCCATCAATGATGTAAATTGAGATACGCCTGACTTGATTCCCGTTTAAAAGGGGATACGTAGGCAGCCCTATGGGTTCAGTCACAATTCAATAAAAAAAATTATTTTTCCCTGCAATTGGAAACTGGGGTAGAATTTTGAGGAGGACCCTCAAAATTCCGAAGCAGATTCAGCTAATCGCCGCACGTGCAATAGTCAGAAGCGGCAACCCATCAAACTGGGACCAAATTTTGAGGAGGAACCTCAAAATTGCATAGCATGAGAGGTTGCTATGTCTTGAACCGTGTCACAATCTTCGGTTCATCTAAATTATTTTAAAATATATATTTATATTATATCTTTAAAAAAGCGTGCATACTTACTCCTGAAAATAGCTTTGGTTCAGCGAACGCTAGCCCGATGATATGAACAGGATCATCAGATCAGTGTACAAGTCAAGCAAAGCCAGCAGAGATATGAACCAACCTTCCCCATTTACAGAACTCATGATATTTCTTTGGATGCAGGAACAAAGATTGCAAAAGCTCAAGATTTACTGTGCAAAGGACGAACATTGTTCAAAAATACGATTCTCAAAGCCGTCTCACTTGCCGATATTTGCTAACAGCACAAACAAACAATGCTCCATGGTCACAATGCTCACAATGATCATAATACCGCAATCTACTACCAATTAAGAAATTCTACTGTCATTTATTATTACATCTTCTGCATGAGACTAAGCTCAGTCTCCACCTTGCATAAGGTTAAGCTCTACCTCAATCTGCATAAGGCTAACTTTCTGCCTTCCTCTGCATAAGGCTAAGTTCGACCTTCATATTGCATGAGACTAAGCTCTGTCTTCCTCTGCCTTCCTAGCCTCATGGATCCCTCCTTAAACGTGTGTCACTACTCTTGAAGCCCTCAAGTGAACCAGAGGCGGCTCACTCACCTCCTATGATCTCATGCCAGTTTTCCGGCCATCCATGGTCGTCCGAGTAAGATCTTACCACTTTCCGGTTAACACCGATTATTTTGAGTCACTTCTCCTCTTCTCTGGGTTTTCTCTTCGAAACCCTAACTTTTAAACCCTCAATTTTTCTAGATCTGTAATAGATATGTACCTGCTATGAGTTATTTTAATGTTTTCTTCAAAGATTGTTCATTTTTCCTAAAACGATTCTTCGTCTACCAAACTAGGGTTCCTGAAACCCCTTTTAAAATAGCTTTCCTTTCTTATTTCTAGCATTATCATATGATTTTAATCATTTTTATCGTTATTTAAACATTTTCCCTTTTGGTATGATTTATATTGCTAAATACCCTAGGTTTTAGGTTTAAATCCTACATTATAAAGTGTGATATGTTTGATTAATTTGTGCATGTGTTTGATTCTCATGAGCTTATCAAGTCTCAATGATTTTACCAAATTGTTTTACTTATTAGACCTGCTGATTTGTTTTGTTTTTCCGCTCATAATGTGCTTGTTTTGTTATCCCCTCTAATTGCTACTATTGTTTCTACGAGATTCTTGCTACTATGATCGTTAGCATTCCTGATCCTTGTCTGTCGATTATACCAGGGGTATTCTGTTAAGTCCTCTACTTATTTTTTATGTCCTATGTGATTAGGGTTTTTTATTTTGCCTAATAAGTGTTCATTCCGCTAAAGTTTGTGTTAATTTCTCCCAAATCAATTCTATTTGCCACTTTGAATCTTTGAATAATTGTGATTAGTATTGTTCTCTACTGATTCTGAGTATTTCCTTAAATATGTGATGTTTTCCCTAATTGATGCCGTTTTCCTGTAATTTGAATCTCACTCAAGGTTTTTCTTACTGATTTTTCGGAATTAAATTATTCCCTGCCTTATTTCTATGAATACTTTTGCTGTCAAATGGATTGACATATACTTTCCTTAATTAGAACATTCTGAATTTGGCCTTGCTTACATGCTCTATACCTATGTTGTATCTTATATGTTAAAATCAACCCTTACATGATTTATTTCCTTGTTTAGCACTGTTTATTACCGTTTGTACATGACTCTTTAATTAAAGGGAGTCTTAACATTAGTTTGATTCTAATTGATGTTTACTTCTATAATTATGTTGAACTATTATTTGTTATCTTATTTTCTGCCTATTCTAAAAACTATATATACTCTACTCTCTCATTAGCACAACAGACGAACAAACATTGTTCAAACTCTCTCTCTTATAAACACATATACTCTCTTCTTCTTCTCTTATGATTACTTGCTATTATCAGTCGGCTGCAAGCTAATACTGATTATTCTACTCTCTTATTCTTCATTATGTCTTTGTCATCTCCTACCTGGTATGTCCTAATTACAATTTGAGTTTCAAAAAAATATGTTTCTCTTACTGTTTCAATTCATCATGTTTATGATATGTTTCTACTTATGATTTTGCTGTGATTTTTGCACTTAACTTGATTGCACTGATTCCATCTTACATGTTATGTATCCCCTCAACATGTTTACCCCCTTTTGGCATATTTGAATATGATTCTGTTTCATTTATGCTTTTTTTAGATTCCTGGCATACAACAGTTTGTGTTATATGATGGTTAGTTTCCCTGTAGTCCTGAAATGCATGTTGTACCCTTACCCCATCGAAGGTTCCTTTGATCTTGAACGTATGTGTCATTCTGATTACTGTGTACCTGCCTCTATATGCTTCATACATTTTCCCAACCCCTCATTCCTTTGCTTGTGATTGTTAAACTTGTTATGGTTCTAGTTTCTTGTTCTATGTGTACTATTTTGATTCTGAGACTCTGATTGTCTTACCCCTTTCCCTTTCAAACTGTTTCACTAAAGTAAAACACTTCTATTGTTCTTCAAAGCTTATTTCAAAGCAGTCTATTTTCAAAAGCCGTTTTCGATCATTTCAAAATTATGTCAAGCATTCTCACTTTACTCTTAGAAACCTAGGTTCTACCCCTATAATGTGTAACTGCTTGGGATCCCTATGAGATCCCTCTGAACTCTGATACACCAGAGCTGGCCCTTCCACACTGCACTTACTCAACTATGGTTATGAAATTTGGGTGTGACCACTGCCCGAGATCCCTTGAGGTCCTTAGGGAACTCTGACACATCCGGATTATGTAAAGGCTTTGATCACTATTGGCATTGAAAAATTATGGAGATCTGGGCCTATTGGTAGGCTCTCTATAATATAACTTCTTATTTTCTTATTTATTTAATGTAATTCAATGCAATAGTATGTAATAATTTATTTGTAAAGAACTATTGGGGATGGATAGTTAAAAAGGGAAGGGTAACTATGCATGCTAAAGGGTACAAATCATGTCCTTAGGTTTACATTTCTATTTGCGCAATAGAACTCATGCTTAGGACCAATGTGTGCAAATCATGCATTAGAAATCATGCTTCCTAGGTTTCATGTCTACTGCTTCAGCATATCATTTTGATATAGGATAAATAACACAAAAATGTAATGTCCCTTTTGCACATTCTGAAACCATGATTAATATTGTGACTACTTTTCATTTAGTAATCCTGCCTAGGAATATTGCATTCTGCATCATTCTGCATCCCTTTGTGCATTAGATATCATATTTTAGGATTTCATTCTCACTCGTTAATTACACCTAGCTTAACTACTGATGCATGAAAAAGGCATAAAATAAGTTTACTCAGTTTTCTAAACAACCGACAATAATTTTGTGTTCTGCAACACCTAGAACAACATGTTTAGGTAACAATTTACAACAGTTTCTCTAATAATTCTGGTAATTAGTATACATTGTCCCCCGCCTAGGCAAGCCTTAGGCGATTAAATTGTTAAAATTGGAAATCTACCTCTTTTGTGTATGTTGCCTAATGCTTAACAAGTTTTAAAATCAGTAGGCAAACTGATTAGGGCCCGTCGCTGAGTTCTAAAACAAATCTGCATATCTATTGTATTCTGAACTCACCTAGACACCATGCCTTATGGTTATATTTAACAGTACCGCCCTTATTTGTGTTTGAGTCGCGCGGTTTATGTGCATTATTTTTGGAGGTAAATTTGAGCCTCTTATATGCTCTTCTCTGTTCCTATTTATTGAAGTCCTATGTGTTTTTTGCTTGTCGCCTTAGTATTTTTCCTTTAAACTTGAGGGTCTGCCTAGAACTGCCCCTAAAGGTAGAGGTCCTAAGATCCTCCAGGACCATTAAGAATGGACGGGTAACAGCATGCATAAGGGTCGCTAAATAACACTCTCTTAATAACCGCTAAGGGTGGGAAGGGTAGATATGGAAATGATGACCGGTGCGCTAATACCACATGTAGCCCTTTTTTGAGGAGTGATTACCGAGTACTGTACTGATGTGATCCTATAGGATAACTAACCTAGGACTTCCCCTATCCTCTATATGCATGTTTAGATTATAACTCTTTCAAAAACCTTACTTAAACATCAAATATGTTCAAAACTTTTGTAACACATATGTGCTTAGACTGCGAATATTTCAAAACTCTTTACTTGTTTAAGCTTTAATTGCGGGTGCCTAACACCTTCCCCTTGGATTAAATTCAAGCCCTTACCATGTCTCTAGTTATCCAAATCAATGATGACCCTTAGTAGGTGCCCTAACGCACCTTAATTCGTTAGGTGGCGACTCTTCGAATCCTTGCATACCCTTTTCCCAAAAGGAAACGAGCTATCCCAATAATGTCAAGACCCCGACTAATACGAAAGGGGGAGTTGAAAAAGGGGGCGCGACACCCCTCACAAGGTTAGAAAGGAGACCTACCTCGCTCTAAAGATTCATAACCGACCTCAAAATCTTTCCAACAACTCAAATGGATGCACAACGCCCCTAAAAACTATCCAAATAATGGGCAAACCAATGAAAATATACTCTAATATTTAAAACATTTCAATTTATATAAATTCCTAACTCCGGTTGGAAAGTTGACAAAATTACCCTCGGGCCCACGTGCCCGGATTCCTAAATTTTTTGAAGAAAAAGATTACCCATGACTTTACTAACTCCAATATATAATTTACTCGTAATTTCATGCTCAAATTCGTGGTAACAATCAAAATTACAAATTCTAGGTTTTTCTTCAAAAATCCCAAATTCCCACAAATTTTCATGTTTAATCCATGTGTAATCCAAGTATGTAACTCAAAAATGGGAAGAAATTACTTACCTAGAGTTGCTTGATGAAAGTACCCCTTGAAGCTCTCCATAATATTCCAAGCCAAACGAATAATGGAAGAAAATGAGCCAAGTCCGTTTAAAATAGCACACTGCCCAGACGACCCTTCTATGCGATCACATTCCTCCAACTGCGATCACATAAGCCAAGTCCCAGCTGCCTCCAATATTGCACAATGCGATCGCACATATTTCCCCCGTGATCGCATAAGCCCAAAATC
Source organism: Nicotiana undulata (assembly GCA_005239495.1). Taxonomy (NCBI): domain Eukaryota; kingdom Viridiplantae; phylum Streptophyta; class Magnoliopsida; order Solanales; family Solanaceae; genus Nicotiana; species Nicotiana undulata. The sequence continues at coordinate 31,920 of ML248830.1, forward strand.
CAACAACCTTCAAAATGCATTGTGCGATCGCATAAGCCAAATCCAACAGCCTCCAATTTCCTCTTCGCGATCGCACCTCTCTGGATGCGATCGCAATGCACACCAATTACACCAGAAAACATCAACAGCAAAACAGGGAAAAATGGTCCAAAATTATCCTGAAACACACCCGAGGCCCCCGGAACCCTGTCCAATCACACGAATCAGTCCCATAACATCCCACGGACCTGCTCGAGGCCTCAAATCACATCAAACAACGCCGAAACCGCGAATCGCTCTCCAATTGAAGCTTTAGGAACTTTAAAATTTCAAACATCTACATCCGATGCCGAAACCTATCAAATCACGTCCGATTGACTTCAAATTTTGCACACAAGTCATATTCGACATTACAGACCTACTCCAACTTTTGAAAATAGCATTCCGACCCCGATATCAAAATTTTCACTTCCCGTCGGATTTCTTGAAAACCTTCAAATTTCTATATTTAGCCAAATGACTTCAAAATAACCTACGGACCTCCGAATTCACTTCCGATCGCGCTCCCAACTCAAGAATTACCCTAAGGAGCTATTCCCAGACTCGGAATCCCAAACAGACATCAATATCACTGAAATGCACTTCCACCCAGACTTATAAAAAAAATTCTAAAATGTTGACTTCTACAATATACATCAAAACGCTCCCAGGTCATCCAAAACCCGTTACAAACATACGCCCAAGTCCGAAATCATCATACGAACCTAGTGGAACCTTCAACCCCTGATTACGAGGTGGTTTTTACTAAAAAATCCCATCTTATTCAATTCTTCTAACTTAAGGCTTCTGAAATGAGAATTTTCTTTCCAAATTAACTCTAAACTTCCCAAAATTCATTTCCGACCACGCGTGCAAGTCATGATACCTGAAGTGAAGCTACTTATGTCCTCGACCTGCTGAACTACGCGCTAGAGCTTAGAATGACCGATTGGGTCATTACATGCTCTCCCACTTAAACATGCGTTTGTCCTCGAACATGCTAAGAACTGCTCTGGAGTTATTTGAAATAACAGCTTAACACCTCGTGCACCTGCCCGTTCTACCACAACCCTGTTGGGTACACTTGCTTGAACAATTCTGAAGATATCCTCTTTTATTTAGGCAAATGGTCCTTAGAACCTGGACAATATTTGCTGGGTACTAGAACATGACTGCGTACCTTTGCAGAATTGGCACCATGCACTGCGTAATTCATCATCTAACCACAATGACATTCCCTTAACCTTAATAGCCAAAATTTCACGAATCTGATGCTCCTGATGTACCTCAGGACACACACATATATATATAAGTCCTACTATAATGCTTGCGATACTAACATAACGGAGGAGATGTGTAGAAATTCACAACAAACTGCCGAGTTAATATATCATTGAATCTCTCCTCGTAACTAGAATCATCACCTCATTATGAACCAAATAATGGTATTTGTTCTTTAATATAATTCACATAATCTTATCACACCGATCCCTGATCCAATAATCTCGTCTCACCCAATATGAACTGCCCAGGCAACAAATTACCCCAGACATGACCAACAGTCTCACATGATGCCACAGTGCACCAATAGTCCACAACTTGAACACGATAGATAAAGAAATGACTTAGGAAGGGACTACTCAACCCACACAAGTAATATGTACTTTCCTTAGAAATATAGGAAGCAAAACACAATAAAAATAAACATAGAACCTTACTCAACATCACATTGTTGCGGCGTGAAACCCGATACAAATAACATACCTGTGGCGGCGTGCCACCCGATCCACACATGAAATTTACATACGGAGATACACACCGAGATAAACTGCTCGTACCACTAAATATTGAATATCGGTTACCAGCACGCTAAGTCCATAATACCATCCTGGGGAGACTGATAGAGCCATACGCTACAAAACTCAAACACAACTAAGGTGTGATATATATATACTCTGAATCTTGAGAGCTCTCCTGCTCACATAACATCATCACTATGCGGAAACTCAACAAGTAGGAAATTATCAAGCCGTTTCACAATTCACACGACATAATCATAATATTACATGAAATGGATGAAGATGGACCAACATCCAATATTCCAATACCCCTCCTTGAGGAGCGCTATACTGAAATGACCACATCTTATTCACATGGAGCCCATAATCCTATTTAAATCAATTCACACACTTCAAGCCGATTCTGCTCGCATTGAACTAGGATGACAGCCTTACTTTGGTCCATAATAACCCACTTCTCCTCATAACACGCAAGAACAACCAACATAGCCGGGAAAAAGACCCCACAATCCACAACAAAGTGAACTGAACGCCTTCCAGGCATAAATTGTCCAATAAGCAAAATTACACTTCTTTATACTTGGTATAAGCCTCCCATCAATTGAGTGACTACATGTCACACTTATACGATCTTCCCGTGGTCACACTCCCACGACCTTCCACACAAGGCAAAAAGTTTGCACATTCACAGTACCAACCACACTGACGATGTAAAATAAATCAAGAACCCATAACAAGGTGCAAAGCCTCTTTCACAAAACACTGATCTCAGGTGACACTGGAGACAACACTAGCTTACTCTAAACATTCAAATCCCTTTTTCTTACCTCAATTCAAGAGAACCACAACAACACACGAGTGGATTCTCATAATCACCAAATATGCAAATCCTCAAGTCATAGTCTACACCACCACAATCTTTCCTGGATCTGCCTACCCATGACAGGCCATAATACCCGAATGCTTCCAAATAGAATCTATCACGGCTGTCGCGCCACCTTTTTCTATCGCACGGGTTAGGTACAGATAGATCGGGTTTATGACATTCTGGACAACTACTTAAAGGAAAAGGGTGTACGGATGAGTCGCCACCTAACGATTTTTATGGTGCGTTAGGGCACCTAGAGTTGATAACTCATAAAATAGTTTGCATTACCAGATATCGGGTAAGGGCTTGAAATTATCCCAAGGGGAAGGTGTTAGGCACCCCTCAAGATCAACAATTGTGGGTCCCAGCGAAGAAATTTTGTGAATTTGGACGATGAACAAGTAGAAAGCAAGGTTCATATAAGAGGGGATTTCAAACAAGTGTGAAAATATTTAAAGGTTTAGAGAAAAATATTAGAATAACATTTGAAAAGAAACTGTCCTAGGTTTAAAGTAATACGGATCATATCAATGCAATACCCGGTATGTCACGCCTCGAAGAGGGGCTACACGTGGTATTAGCGTACCGGTCATCATATCAGTATTCTACCCTTCACACCCCGTAAAGGTTATTTAAAGCGCGTATGTTGGTCACAAATGCTTATTACATGTTATTACCCGTCCCATCATATCAATCCTGGAGGGTGTTTAGGACTACTATTCCTACAAGGTGAGTACTAGACTGACCCCTAGGTTTAAAGGATAAACTCTAAGCGACATACAATAACAGTTAGGACTACATATAGAGGAAGCATACAAAAGCAAATATGGGCTCATAAATCCCTCCACAGGTTGTACACGTAAATAGCACGACTCAATCACATAAAGGAGTCTCGAGTTTCTGAACTTAAGGCAGGATTTCAGATGTGAAGACAACATTAAGACAGCAGGATTAAAGAGTTGCAAAAGAAGTATATGGCCAATTTTAGACCACTATAGTTAACAAGCGATGTGAAAAGAGTTTCTGATTTATATTGGGGTCCTAGAGTTTGCCTAAGCGTCTGAAATGTTCTAGATAATGTTTTAATAGACATACAAAATGCACTTCCTTAGGTTTAGCTCTAGTGAACAGGTGATTATGTGAGTATGATGGATGCAAGTCTTATAGGCATGGTATCTAAAATGCACGCATAATGTAGGCAGAACTAAACATGCTTTACTGAATACACAAACATTTGCAGAAATCAGAAGTCATTATTTTAACGATATTTTACTTATTAACCAAAACATACAGAAACGTGATTCAAGTTGCTGATCCTATTCTCATGAATTCTAAATGTTCTTAGCGGTATGCTTAGTACAGTGCTTGAATATAGGCATGCTGAGAGTAAATTCCTAAGATAACAGGATATCTAATGCAAATATTGATAATTTATTCTTATTACGAACCTAAAACAGTATTTCTATATGCAACCATTTTGTATATGCAGAGGAAGTGTCATTGTGGCAACCATTTCTTATAGTTATTTTACTAGAACATGATTTCTAAGCAGGACATTAATTGTAACAGCCTATTACTGGTAGTTAACATGATTTGCTAAGTGATCATGAGTGTGATGAGATGCCGAAGTAAAGAAACCTAAAACATGATTTACTAATGCATGGCAAATATGTCCTAAATAGGATTTCTATTGCGCACATAGGTGAAGTAAATCCTAAACATGTTTTCTACCCGGCTTTATACTAAACATGCATAATCCCACCCTTTTCACTATCCAGCCCTGGAGTTAGTTTACAAATAATTATTACAGACCGGCATAGCATAAATTACACAACTGAATAATAAAATCAAGAAGCTATACTATAGAGAGCCTAACAGTAGGCCCAAGTACCAGATCCACTTGCCATATGCCATGATCCTCAACCCAAGTGTGTCATAGTCTCTAAGGACCTCAGAAGATCCTGGACAGTGCTTCACACCCAGGCACCCTAGCCAAGGATGAGTAAGTGCAGTGTAGAGTGCCAACCTTGTGTGTCAAAGTTCAATGAGTGCTCAAGGTACCCAAGGCAATGCTCACACGAAGGGGGCTGAACCTAAATTCTAAGAGTGGTGGGAAGTGCTTGGAATTTTTTTTTTTTTTTAAATGAATTTTTTTTGAGTTTGAAAAGAGTAGTCTGAAACAACAGTACTTTAAAAAAACAACTTAGAAAAAGGTAATAGAGGATCTTGTGAAAAAGAAAGGTTTATCAAAGAGAGAAGCAATACAATCACAACCAGCATGTAGAGAGTTCAGGAAAGGAACAAACACAAACAGGGATAGGTAGTTGGGGATAAATAATTAGCAATAGAATAAGGTTACAGATTCACAAAGTTACCACATAGTCGTTTACAAAGCAACATAGATTCACAGAGTCACATATTAGGCATGTAATCAGAACCATGTAGCATTTAGGTATCATGTGTTTGTAACATAGGAATCTAAGCATGTAACAGTGGTCATGTTTAGATGAGAAGCATCAACCCATAAACGAGTAAGCATACTAGTTACATAAGTCTCACACAGAGTCACACGTGAGGAAACAGGAGACATATTAGGCTAAGAGGAAGAGAAGGGACATGCTAATTACACAAGACTCAAACATATATAGCGAATCACATGGAGAAAGCCGAATAGAAAAAGGGAAAGGACATTATAGAGTCATGTTAATTACATGGTAGGTAGTAGAACCACAAGATAAAGCACAAAAGGAACAATAAGTAGATAAACAAGAACTTAAGCATATTGTGTGGAGATACTATAAAACTAACTTAGAGACATACCAATCGAGTGATAGAGAATAGAAAAATTCAAAGAGATAGAGCAGCAACAGCAGTATGCAGAATAAGAGAGCAGTAGAGGACAATAGTATGCAGATGCAAGAGAGCAACAGTGATTACTCAGGCTTGGCTTTCAGCCGCCTGAGTTGTCAATAACTAGTGTGGAAAGCAAGAAATGAGGGGTATGAAAGAAAAGAGAACTCATAACAATGTCAGTGCTCAGAGCTTTGAGTTATGCCTTAGTGATATGCAGTGTATCAATGTGTTCGTGTCAGTCAAGAGTGTGTCTGTGTAAAGAGAGAAGACAGGGTATATATAGTTTGAAAACGAGTAGTCACATAGGCAAAGAGTGCATAATTATGTAAATAACAACCCATTAGTATCAATTAAGACACTGGACTCCTTTAATTAAGGAGTCAAGTTCAAACGGTGCAGTCAGGGCTAAATAAGGAAAATAAATCAATTCGTAAGACTGATTTTGCTTCATTTGGGACAAGGAAATCACATAATACATAAATAAAGCCAAATACGTAGTATATAATTAAGGAAAGTTGAAATAACATTACATTTATAAAATAAAATAGAGTATCAGTTTTGAAAATCAATTGAGGGGATCTCCAATTCGATTGCAATCATAGGGAATTCAAGAGACTTAAGGAAAACAATCACATGAATATGGAAAACATTCAAAATTAGTACAGGATTACAGAGGGAATACACAATCATGTATTCAAGGAAAACATCACAAGCCCGGGAAGTTTTTACACAGAAAGGAAGTATAAAATCAATAGGTAAATAATCAATAAGGTCTCAAATTACAAGGAATCCAGGGTTCAAAAATAATAAATCAGGAACCCTAAATGCTGAAACCACAGAGAATCAAGGATTCAAATAGGAGCGACAGTGATGAATCGAATAAGTCACAGGCAAGAGGTCAGAAACCCTAGTAGTAAAACATGTGAAATTAAGGACTCTCATAAACTCAGTAATAACTAAAGAAAATAACAAGGAAAACATGATATGAGCAGAGATTAGAAACTCTAACGAACAAACATAGTACAGTCAAAGAAAACTTGGAGCATTCATGGGAAACGGGGATACCATAATAGTCAAGGCAACAAGGAATCACAAAATACTCGTATAAACATAGTATAGGTAGCTAAATCGAAAGAAGAACTGTTTTTGAAAATGGGTCGAGGAACCCTAATTTTTAAGTTGTTAAGAAATGAGATTTTCCGTATTAAACAATAGAGAAACTTCATACTATTGTAAATGTAAAACGGATCTTAAAAAGAAAAACCAAGATACAGAAGATTAGGGTTTCGTGGAACCCAGAGAAGAGGGAAAACCTCATGAACGGCATAGATTTAGCCGGAGAGACTGCAAACTTACTCAAACGCATGGGGTTTGGCCGGAAAATTGCAAGAGACCCAAAGGGAGGTGAGTGAACCACTCCAGGTTCATCTGAGGAGCCTAGGATGTCATTGAGTGGTTGAGAGGCGGGTAGATGACCAAGAGGTAGTGAAGAGCCATAGACTCCGGTGAGAAAACCGGTCGGAGAAAGTGAACACACCCCATTGGAGGGGAGAAGCCAAGGAGGCTTCTAGAGAGTAACAGAGAGGTAGAGAGAGAATGAGAGATAGAGAGAGATGAAGAGTCTCAAAAATGAGACGGCGGGAAGGGGGTAGGTGATAGTTAATTATCGAAAATTTAATCTAGGTCGTTGATCTAATTTATCAACGGCTCAGATTTAATTAGGGGTTGGGACGGGTATGGATTAGGATCTGGGCCGGGCGGATTTGGTTTGGGTCTTAGGTAAACTGAGTTTAATTGGGGGTTATAATTGAAAATAAAAATGGCTATTAGTTAAATACCTATTAAAATAAGTAAAATTAATAAAATAACTAATAATTATATAAAAGATGAAATTGAGGTTAAATAAATAAAATTAAGGTAATTAAATAATATCAAATATATAAAAATCAATAATTTCCTAATTTAAATAGCATAAAGTATAATTAAATGATACCCAAATGGCTAATTTATGAAATAATTGAATCCTAACGGATAAAAACGATTGAAAATGACATACAGAGCTGGAAACATTTTAAAACTATTTATAATATAATTTAAGAACAATTATTTAAATAAAAAACATCAAATAAACATGAAAATAATTTGATAAAAATATGGAAAAATAGGGAAAAATAGGGAAAAATAGGGAAGAATACTCATTATTACAAAGCGTGATTTCGAAAGCATATATAAATTTGAAAATAATTTGAGGAAAAATTGGGTATCAACAGCTGACCCTCTTTACCCGGGAAGGATGAAAGAGTTGTCGGGTAAAGATATGATGGCCAATTTTGACCGAATGGAACTGTGTAAGAGAGTTAGGCCGCACCCTGACTTCTGAGCTACCTACATATCCCTGGTTTTACAGGAATCAGGCCGTATGTAGTTCAGGAATCACCATCGAAGCATACCGGTGGTGTTTTACAAGAACGGATGCAAGGTGGACGGGAAGGTCTTACAGGGTCGTTCTGAGAACTGGAGCGGTCCGCTCCTGCCTAGCTGGCTGGCTGTCCCGGTCGGGTTACCTGCAAATAAATAACAAGCATATACTGTGCATAATATAAACATGATGCAAGTTCCCGTTGGACTATGAATGTTGTCTTTGGACAATTGAGGATGACGTCCTTAGACCATGATGTCCTGGGCCATGAATCGCTTGATGCGGGATTCACATGCTATGAAATGATGTTCTCAGGTAATGAGGATGGTGCCTCCGAACCATGATGCCTTTGAATAATGGTGTACAAGTTGAATAAAAGAGATCCTCAGGCCATGAAATGATGTTCTCGGGCCATGAAGATGGTGCCTCTGAACGATGACGCCTTTGGACAAGTTGGTGATATTTTAGCCCATGAAGAATGCAGTAATATGATGCTGACAAGAAAGAGCTTAGTCTTGCGATTTGCGAAAGAAAAGAGGGGCAGAGCTTAGCCTGAAAGAAAGCATAAATAAATAGCTTAACGCAAGGCGATTGCTTTGAAAAGGTAGATAGGAGCTTTGCGTAATGAAGTAGAATGCATAGAGAGGTAGCGTGGAACCTCGGAAGGCGGAATGGTAGCCTTATGCAATGCAGGAAATAAATGCAGGGGAGGTAGCGCTTAACCTCGGAAGGCAGAATGCTAACCTTATGCAATGTAGGAAATAAATGCAGGAGATGTAGCGTAGAACCTCGGAAGGCAGAATGGTAGCCTTATGCAATGCAAGAATAAAGTGCAGGAGAGGTAGCATAGAACCTTGGAAGGCAGAATGGTAGCCTTATGCAATGCGAGAAAATACAGGGAGATAGTGCTTAGTCTCGGAAGGCAGAACAATAGCCTTATGCAAAGATGCGAATGCAGGGGAGGTAGAGCTTAACCTCGGAAGGCAGAATAGTAGCCTTATGCAATGCGAGAAAATTAAATAACAGTAAGAGTTCTTATCTGATGATAAATTTTGGCGATATGATTGTTGTGAATGAAGCGTTGTTTGCGATAATAGTAAGCGTCGGCATGTGCGATGAGTTCGAGAGCGTATCCTTGAGAAGTATGCTTCTTGCGGGGATAATAGGATGTTTTAATGTTTCGTCGTATTTGTGCCTTCATCCAAAGAAATATCGCGAGTTCTGTAAAGGGGAGGGTTAGTTCGTATCCCCGCGGGCTCGGCTAGGCCTATCTTCTTGATAATGATAACTTTGTTGTACGATGGGGGTAGCGTTGCTAAACAAGCTATTTTGGGAAGTAAATATGCATGGTTTTATAAACTATAACATACAATTTAAAACAAATTTCTTTGGATGAACCGACGACCACGACGCGATTCAAAACATTGAAGCCTCTATTGCTACGGAATTTTGAGGGTCCTCCTCAAAATTCTACCCCAGTTTGATAGGTGAATGCGTCTGGCTGCTGCTTGTACGGAGACCAGCTGAACTTGCTTCGGAATTTTTAGGTCCCTCCTCAAAATTCTGCCCCAGTTTCGATTCGTGGGGAAAATGAAATTTTTATTAAAATGTGACCGAACCTTTAGGGCTGCCTACGTATCCCGTCTTAAATGGGAATCAGGTCAGGCGTAGTTCAATTTACAACATTGAGAAAAGCATAAAGAGTTACACATAGTAACGCTTGACTGCGTCTGAGTTGATTGGTTTAGGCCAAACTTCTCCATCCATTTCTGCAAGTATGAGTGCTCCTCCTGTTAGCACTCGATGAACCATGTACGGGCCTTGCCAATTGGGAGAGAATTTCCCTTTTGCTTCGTCTTGATGAGGAAATATTTTCTTTAACACCAGCTGCCCCGGTGTGAATCGTCTTGGTTTGACTTTCTTGTTGAAGGCTCTGGTCATTCTGTTCTGATATAGCTAACCATGACAAACCGTGTTCATTCTTTGTCTATGAGGGCCAATTGCTCAGAGCGGCTTCTTACCCATTCTGCGTCACCGAGCTTAGCTTCTTGTATGATTCTCAGAGATGGAATCTCAACTTCAGCAGGAATGACATCTTCTGTACCGTATACCAACATGTAAGGAGTTGCCCCAATTGATGTGCGAACCGTGGCGCGGTATCCCAGTAGGGTGAATGACAGCTTCTCATGCCACTACTTGTACTTCTCTATCATCTTTCTCAGTATCTTCTTGATGTTCATGTTGGCAGCCTCAATGGCTCCATTCATTTGAGGTCTGTATGTTGTAGAATTCTTGATTTTGATCTTGAAGGTTTCACACATTACTTTCATCAAATCAGTGTTTAGGTTGGAACTATTGTCGGTGATGATCGACTCTGGAACTTCGAACCGACAAACAATGTGGTCGCGGACAAAGTCGGCCACGACCTTCTTAGTAACTGCTTTGTAAGATGCTGCTTCGACCCATTTGGTGAAATAGTCAATGGCAACCAGAATGAACCTGTGTCCATTGGAGGCTGCAGGCTCGATTTGTCCAATAACTTCCATGCCCAAGCGGCGAACGGCCAGGGTGAACTTGTTGCATTAAGCTCACCGGGAGGTACCTTTATCATATCTCCATGTATCTGACATCGGTGGCATTTGCGGACATACTGGATGCAATCTGTTTCCATGGTCATCCAGAAATAACCAGCCCGAAGTATCTTCTTTGCCAAACCCGTTCATATAAGGACTGCATGTACCAGCATGAATTTCCTCCAACAACTTCGTTGCTTCCTTTGCTTCGACACATCTTAGCAAACCCAGATCGGGAGTCCTCCTGTACAAGATTCCTCCGCTGTGAAAGAAAATATTTGATAACCTTCGAAGAGTGCGCTTCTGAGTAGCGTTTGCAAGCTCTGGGTACTTTCCCTCTGCCAAGTACTCCTTGATATCATGAAACCAAGGTCTTCCGTCTGCTTCCTCTTCAACATGGGCGCAGTAGGCCGGCTGATTGTGGATCCCTACAGAGATAAGATTAATTAAGTTTTTGTCTGGATGCTGGATCATAGATGACAAGGTGGCCAGTGCATCAGCGAACTCATTCTGGATTCTGGGAACGTGCCGGAATTCAATCTTTGTGAACCTCTTTCTCAATTCCTACACACGATATAGGTATGGCAGTATTTTGGAATTCTTGGTTGCCCATTATCCTTGGACTTGTTGTATCAATAAGTCTGAATCGCGAATCACTAATAAGTTCTGAACATTCATGTTGATGGCCAAGTTGAGCCCCAAGATGCAGGCCTCATATTCAACCATGTTGTTGGTGCAGGGGAACCTGAGTTTGGCGGATACCGGGTAGTGCTGACAAGTTTCTGAAATTAAGACTTCTCCAATACCCACGCCTTTGAAGTTTGCAGCCCCATCAAAGAACATCCTCCATCCATCGTAGGATTCTACAATGTCCTCTCCTACGAATGACACTTCTTCATCGAGGAAATACGTTTTCAATGGTTCGTATTCCCCGTCCACAGGATTTTCAGCAAGATGATCGGCTAATGCTTGCCCCTTGATCGCCTTCTGAGTTACGTAAATGATGTCGAACACATTTAACAGGATCTGCCATTTAGCTAGCTTGCCAGTGGGCATGGGCTTCTGAAAGATTTACTTTAGTGGATCCATCCTCGATATGAGGTACGTTGTGTAGGCACAGAAATAATGCCTCAGCTTCTGTGCGACCCAAGTCAAAGTACAACAGGTGCGTTCTAGTAGAGAATACCGGGCCTCATATGGAGTGAACTTCTTGCTGAGGTAGTAGATTGCTTGCTCTTTCCTCCCTGTTTCGTCATGTTTCCCGAGAACGCAACCGAAAGCTTCATCTAGCACAGCAAGGTAGAGTAATAGAGGTCTACCCGACTCTGGAGGTACCAAGACTGGTGGTGTTGAGAGGTACTCTTTGATTCTGTCAAAGGCCTTTTGACAATCCTCAGTCCATTTGGTGGCAGCATTCTTTCTTAGCATCTTGAAAATCGGTTCACAAATGACAGTGGACTGGGCTATGAACTAGCTGATACAATTGAGCATTCCCAGAAAGCTCATAACATCCTTCTTGTTCCTTGGTGGCGGCAATTCTTGGATGGCTTTGACCTTTGATGGGTCTAGCTTTATTCCTCGATGACTGACAATGAATCCTAGCAACTTGCCAGCAGGAACCCCGAACGCACAATTTGCGGGGTTAAGTTTCAGATTGTATTTCCTTAACCTGTTGAAGAATTTTCTCAAATATTCCATGTGATCAGCAGCTTTCTTTTATTCGATGATGACGGCATCCACATATACCTCGATCTCCTTGTGAATCATATCATGGAATATAGTAGTCATGGCTCTCATGTAAGTTGCCCCTACATTCTTCAGACCGAATGGCATCATCTTGTAACAATAAACACCCCACGGCGTAACGAATGGCATTTTCTCAGCATATTCCTCGTCCATCCAAATCTGATGGTAACCAGCAAAACAATCTACAAAGGACTGCAGCTCATGCTTGGCACAGTTGTCAATTAAGATGTGTATGTTTGGCAGGGGGAAGTCGTCTTTCAGACTAGCCCGATTGAGATTCCGGTAGTCAACGCAGACTCTAACCGTCCCATCTTTCTTTGGTATAGGCACAATGTTGGCTAACCATGTAGGATATTCGACAACCCAGAGAACCCCGACGTTGATCTGCTTGGTGACCTCTTCTTTGATTTTCAAGCTCATGTCTGGTTTGAACTTCCTGAGCTTTTGCTTCACTGGTGGGCATGTTGGATCGGTTGGCAGCTTGTGGGCCACAATAGATGTATTGAGGCCAGTCATGTCGTCATATGACCAGGCGAATATGTCCTCATATTCCCTTAAGAATTCTGTATATTCCTCCTTTTCTGACGGCGAGAGATAAATGTTGATGCGTGTTTCTTTGACGTTCTTTGCGTTTCCCAGGTTGACGACCTCAGTCTCGTCCAAGTTAGACTTAGTTCTATTCTCAAAGTTCTCAACCTCTTTAATAATATCCTCAGGTATATCATCCTCGTCTGACTCGGAATCTATTTTTTGTGTTGCCTCGTTGCATGTCATAGTCGTCGGTTCATCAAGATAAGTAATAATAATGCTGTGTAAATAAAATAATGGGGAGGAAAACAGTAGCAAGTAAATATAAGATTTATAAAGAAACTGGAAATGCTTTGATAAATTAAATAATTGTTTAAACATAGGAGCTCTTTCTTGCAGAAATTAAAATGCGAAAAGCAGAAAATTCTTTAAATAAGTAAACTGTAAAGAAATGCTTGTTTCGTTAGCCTTGCTACCCCGAGGCTCAACAGGCTTTGGTTGTCCTGACATACCAATTGTTGAGATATGATCCCTTGCTCACGACCTGTATAGAAGGGCCTTCCTCCCCCTCCTCTTCAAGAATGACACAGCAGTCCATATCCTCATCATCCAGTAATAGATCCCTCATTGCTGCTAGCGCTTCCTCCTCGTCTGTACCACATATGATGTCAGCTGGCCGAAAAGTTTGCTCTATGTGGGATATTGGATGCTCCAATGGGTAGTAAGGACCGCGCCATGGTGGCGACCAGTTATTAAATTCTTCCCAAGTATAATCATACCCTAGACCAAAGGTAGTACCGTGCTCCTTGAGTTTTATAGGCTTTATCATTCCCTGGAGATTTTTACCGAGCCCTTTGCCTTGCTCGTACCCTTTCCAGTTCAATATGCTTTCGGTCTTACTGTCCCACCACTTGTCCTTGTCAAAGGCGTTAACACGTTCAATGTTGTGGTAGATTTCTCCACCCAACTTCCTCCTTCCATCGATGACCGAAAAGGTCTGGCGACCGTAGATATGGTTTCTACCGTCTCCATGAATGATTACCTCTTGGTGATTCCATACAAACTTCACAGCTTGGTGTAAGGTTGATGCCACGGCCCCAGTAGCGTGGATCCAAGGTCTTCCCAACAGCAGGTTGTATGATGCAGGCACGTCTATCACTTGGAAGTCTACATCGAACCAAGTAGGCCCCATCTGTAGGCACAAGGTGATTTCTCCTATGGTAGACCTCTGCGAACCATCGAATGACTTCACGTTGATCTCTCCTTCTCTTATCTCATGTAGACTCTTGCCCAATTTATTGAGCATGACCAGCGGACAGATGTAGAGGCTGGAACCCCCATCAACTAGGATCCTTGTGATGAAATGATCCTCATATTGCACAGTGATGTGCAGTGCTCTGTTATGTCCTAATCCTTCGGGCGGCAGCTCATCTTCATGGAAAGTGATCTTGTGACTTTCCAGTACCTGGCCTACCATGTTGGCCATTTCCCCACTGGTGATATTTGTCTGGCACGTATGCTTCACTCAGCACTCTCAGCAAAGCTCTCCTGTTTGTTTCAGAGTTCTGTAATAGGCAGAGGATGGATATCTGAGCTGGTGTTTTGTTAAACTGGTCGAGGATTGAGTATTCCTTGGCTTGTATATTTCTCCACTAATCGTCTGAACCTGTTTCAATGATGGGGGGGACGGTTGTTGGCCTGCTTGCTAGACTCGGCCAAATGTCATACCCTGTGCAACGATGGCTTCTTCAGACTTGCCTTTACCTTTCCTCCTTTCTTCAGCGGTATAGTCCCACGGAATGGCATCTGAGTAAAAGGGTGTCGTGGTTGACATTACCACTAGAATAGGTGTGGTCATTCTTATTCCTGCCGGAGTATATGTTATAGATGGCTAGACTGCAATTTCGAGCGGTCGTACAAACTCGACTTCGATCGGCACTTGGGCCTTTTCCTTTGCGGGTGGTCTTGATTCAAACTCAAGTGGAATGGACATGTTTACCTCAGCTTCCTCAGATGGCTGCATTTGGACCACGATCGGATTAAGAGTAATAGCAGGATTCTTCGGATAACCCTCTGCAATCAGCCCAATCGATCCCTCGGGATCCCAGTCATCATCAACCTCAATCATGTGGACACCACCCTTATGGTCAGGCAACGGATTATTGCGAACATAAGGAGCAAGGTCCTTGGCTACAATGATCTTGTTATCTATGAGGGTTTGTATCTTGTCCTTCAAGGAACGACATTCCTCGATGGTGTGTCCCTTCATGCCGGAGTGGTAAGCACAAGTTTTTTTTGGGTTGACCCACTAAGAAGGGTTCTCAGGGGCGACAACAATCATGGGTGTGCCATAACCGGCGGATTTGAGCTTTTCGTATAGTTGGTCAATGGGTTCAGCTATGGAGGTATACTGTTTTGGTGGGCGACGGTCGCAGTTTGGGTGAGGTCTTGGGAAGTTTTGGCGAGCAGGTGGTGATTGGTAGTGAGAAGGTTGGGAATTGTAGGCATTATAAACGGGATCTGGTTGGGAGTATCTGGGCGAGGTAGGCTGATATGTGGGTGGTGGAGCTTGGTAGGTGGGTGAGGGTGTTTGGTATTGAATTGAGGGTGCTTGGTAGCTTGGAGCTGGTTGGTACGTGAAGGAAGGTGCGGGGTATACTTGGTATTTGGGAGGGGACTTGGCTTGTTGTGCCACCATCACGGCTCCTGTATCCCTTTTCTTGGACACACCACCAGATTGCAGAGCTTTATTAGTAGCCTGTAAAGCTTCAAAATTAGTAACCATACCGTTTTTGATACCGTCCTTGATTCGCTCTCCCAGTTTGATGATATCAGAAAACTTGTGCCCCTCGACCATCATCAGGCGCTCATAGTACTGAGGATCCTGAGCTCGTACAAAGAATTTCTTCATTTGTTCCTCTTCCAAGGCCGGTCTGACCTTGGCGGCTTCTGACTTCCAACGAGTAGCATACTCGCGAAAGGTCTATGTTGGTTTCTTCTTTAAGTTCTGGATGTAGAATATATCCGGTGCATTCTCCGTGTTGAACCTGAATCTATCTATGAAGTTCGTAGCCACGCTCACCCAATTAGTCCAATTCTTTGGATCCTGGCTGATGTACCAGGATAGTGCATCTCCTTTCAAGCTCCTCATGAAGAGTTTCATGCGGATTCTTTAATCTTTTCCCACGCCGACCAATTTGTCGTAGTAAGTCCTCAGATGGATTCTTGGGTCACCAGTACCATCGAACATCTCGAACTTAGGAGGTTTGTACCCCACGGGCAGTTCGACATCAGGCTGTATGCAAAGATCCTCATAGTTCAACCCATCAATCGCTTTAACTCATTCGACGCCCTAAACTCGGTTGGTCAATTTCTTGAGTTCCTCGGCCAGATCCCTGATGAGCCTATCCTTCTCGTCGGACGCATGGGTATGCGGTGTGGAATGAGCTACAGTTTCCACATAAATGGGATTATCGTAAGCCTGGAAGTGGTCTCTTGTCTGATCCTGGAGAGGCGGAGTGTTGTGTGACATGTGTTGCGTTGTGCTGGTAGAACTGGAACTTTTGGATAATTTGGTTGTTTGGGGATGTTTTGTGGTTAAGTGGGGTTCGAAGCATTTGGGAAGTGAACGTCTGGGACATTGAGGGAGAATTATAAGTGGGCCAAGTTCTTGACTTGATCAAGTTCCTCTTGGAACTTTAGCAGCTTCTTCTTTAGTGGAGACCTACCCTCGTGCAGAACCTGAATACCTCGACCATCAGTGATCTCAACCTGTTCATCGTTGTTGTCTTTTCTGGTACCGCTTGTATCTGCCATCTTAGTTTTGCCCTTGTTTTTCCCTTTAGGAGGACTAGGAGGAGGAGGGCCCTTTGATCTTGTGCAATAAGTTGTTGATGCCATAGTGCACAAACTACCCTTTGGGGAGGGGAATAATAAATAAAGAAAAACAAAACAAAAGGTAAGGAAGTCAGTGAGGATTATGAAGAATATTGCGGTAATTTAAACACGTAATGTGAAAATGTAAAACGCATTCTAAGTTGGGGAACCTCTTTGTGCCCGAGTTAGGCCTAGCGAAAAATTAATTTGGAGAACTTAAAATACTAAATGCCTCATTTTATTGATAATAAAATAGACAAATCCAACTTGACTCTAAGAATGCAAAAATATAAAATGTCACTAATGGTAAGTGGATTTATTACATAAAAAGCAAAGTAAGGACAAATCCTATCTATTTGGTCCTAGAAGGGCCTTCCCCAGATTCGACATCTCTGCTTTCCTTGATCAACATTCCCATTTCGCGGAGTCCCAGCAGCAAGTAGGTCCTGGCTAGAATTCCTATTTCAGCTCTCTCGGTCTTTTGACAAGTCTCCATCCTCCTAAGGAACTTCTCCTCCAGGTCAACTATGCCTCGCTCCAAATGTGCTAGCCTCTGGGTGGAAGTGATGGCCATGTCCTTCCATTCCTCAATCAGCTTTTTGTTGGCTATGTGGATTTTGTGATGATCTTCCTCACAGTCACGGAGGCTCTTGCACAGCTGGTTGAGTCTAGTTGTTGCCTCGGCTTTCTCATCTATGACCCTATGTCCTCGAGCGAACCCTGGCTCAATACTTCCTCACCAGTTATCTTCCAACCATCCCAAATAATAAGGAGAGCAACCAGCGTGATACTTGTCGGGCTCAATAGTATCCTTCTCCAACTGGATCCTGCAGTGCCACAATTGCTGAGCTTGACACTTGTGAGGGTTGTCATCATTTTTGGAAGTCCGCCCTGAGATGACTCATTTTCTCGACCCTTGGGCTGACTTGCTTCCTCCCTGCCTGCCTCATGACTCGAATTGGAACGTAAGGGTATGTCCCTCTAAGACCAATCAATAATAGGAATGGAGTCTCTCTGGTCCGGATGATGAATTCGTCGGTCGGGAACCACTCGAACATCCATTGGATCTGATCCTCGGTCAGATTTTCCAATAACTCGACCCATCCATTGGCATTCTCCGGCTGTGAAAACATGTCAGGGATGTAGTTCATACGCTTTGGATGATGGAAATCAATATGATCATCCCAAACTCTCCTATGTATGTCTTGACGGTAGTCACCTCTTTGCAGATGCTCGGTGAGCCAGAGCTGGAGTAGATGGTTGCAACCCTCAAAATGTTTCGCTCTTCATTGACAGTTCTCCAAGGCTCGGTATATGTCGGCAACGATCATAGGTACGATGCGGAAATCTTGCCCGTCGATCCCTTCTATCAAAGTCTTGGTAACCATAGCCAATCTGGTGTGGATTCTCCCCTTCTTTGTCGGGAAGACCATCAGTCCCAAAAAGAAGAATATGAAGACGAATACCCGGCGGTGAATGTTCCCCAGAGAGGTGAGGGCGAACTCTTCCTGATATGTGTGGTAAGACTGACTACGACCATACCTCTCGTACAAGTAATCAAAGGGGATGTACGAGTCTTTCAAGAAGACTAAGTCCGAATTCTTCTTGAGTCCCATCATCTTGAGAAAACCCCGGCCTGTTCGGTTTTCAAGAATCAATAACCCTTGAGACTCCAAAGTCAAACCAGCTAAACCCCCTATCTCCTCTATCAGCGGTGTCATATCATTGTTCCCAAATCGAAAAACCGACCGATCACAGTCCCAGAATAAGGTGGCAGCCTCTATCACCATGTTATTAGGTTGAATGTCCAAGAGAGAGGGCAGGTTGCCCAGGTGTTTTCTGACTACTGTTTTGTCGCTTGAGTGCAAGTATTCCCACCAATTCAGAAGTTTTGGGTGGATGTTGGTGATCATGCCGAATCTGGGGACCTCATGCCTCATTTCTGCAAATAAATGCACAGAACGTGAAGGCGTCCTTTTGGGTTCCAGGGAAACCCAATGGACTTTGGACAAGGCTATCTTAAAGGCTATTGTGTGGACAACATGTTAGCCTGTCTAGGTGTGACCATGATGCATGCAACATACAATAGAGTAAGGTTTCTATTGGGGTTTTAGATTGGTACCCTTGAGCGGACAACTCAAGGGGAAATGGCACGGAACTGTCGACTGCACCGCTGATCGACTAGTTTTACCGCAAATACGCCTTTTCGAATTTAGGGGGTGATAATATTGGAATAGCGCAACAACACATTTTAAGCGTTTCTATAAGAGTTTTGTTTGGCACGAGTGGAATATGAATGTGGAGCATGATATGCAAATAAATATCATTTAACCAAATAGTCATGTATTTTTACGTTGAGGAAAGCGGTAAAGAAAGGAAATACAACAGTTATAATGGAAAGCGGTTACAAAGAAAACATGAAGATATGTCAGTTTCGTTCAGGTGAAATGAATACTTGCAAAAAATTAAACAATTAACAACATAAAAGGGGAACCGGAAAAGGTGTAAGCATTTAAATGAAAATTAAAGGTCCAAATTCACAAAGCAACTTGTAATGGTAAAAGCCTAGGGAAAATCCCCAGTAGAGTCGCCATGTTGTTGCGCCCCCTTTTTCTATCGCACGGGTTAGGTACGGAGAGATCGAGTTTATGACATTCTGGACAACTCCTTAAAGGAAAAGGGTTTAAGGAAGAGTCTACACCTAACGATATTTATGGTGCGTTAGGGCACCTAGAGTTGATAACTCATAAACTAGTTTGCATTACCAGAGATCGGGTAAGGGCTTGAAATTATCCCAAGGGGAAGGTGTTAGGCACCTCTCAAGATCCACAACTGTGGGTCCCAACCAAGAAATTTTGTGAATTTGGACGATGAACAAGTAGCAAGCAAGGTTCATATAAGAGGGGATTTCAAACAGGTGTGAAAATCTTTAAAGGTTTAGAGAAAAACATTAGAATAACATTTGAAAAGAAACTGTCTTAGATTTAAAGTAATACGGATCACATCAATGCAATACCCGGTATGTCACGCCTCGAAGAGGGGCTACACATGGTATTAGCGCACCGGTTATCATATCCGTATTCTACCCTTCCCACCCCGTAAATGTTATTTAAAGCGTGTGTGTTGGTCACGAATGCTTATTGCGTGCTATTACTCGTCCCATCCTA
The DNA here is from genome assembly GCA_005239495.1 of Nicotiana undulata. Classification (NCBI taxonomy): domain Eukaryota; kingdom Viridiplantae; phylum Streptophyta; class Magnoliopsida; order Solanales; family Solanaceae; genus Nicotiana; species Nicotiana undulata. Next base: position 51,767 of record ML248830.1, read on the forward strand.
TCACTCCTGGAGGGTGTTTAGGACTACTATTCCTACAAGGCGAGTACTAGGATAACCCCTAGGTTTAAAGGATAAACTCTAAGCGACATACAATAACATTTAGGACTACATATAGAGGAAGCATACAAAAGCAAATATGGGCTCATAAATCCCTCCAGTGGTTGTACACGTAATTAGCACGACTCAAGCACATAAAGGAGTCTCGAGTTTCAGAACTTAAGGCAGGATTTCAGGTGTTAATACAACATTAAGACAACAGCATCAATGAAGAACAATGATTTCCTCTCTTAAAATTTGCCTCCAAAGCTTCTTCCCGTTCAAAAATTGGAAGAATCTCGGACTGCTCATTATACATATTCTGTTCACATATTTTACTGCTCCGAATGGATTCCTTGTGAAATTATAATCAATTTAGGCATTTGCATCACTCAATTTGACCTTATAATGAAGGAGATATGTAGGTTTTAAGATTTGCAAATAATGCATGTTCTTAATATGCCGTTAGGGGCAAATTCGTAATTAACCTGAAAATTCTGGACAACCTTGGTAAAATGGCCATAAAATCCTCATACGATGTCCAAATTCGACGTTTCTTTTTGCTACCGGTCCGTAATTACGATACGGATATAATGCTTCATTCAAACCAGTAATCGGAGTTTATTTGCTCAATAGGATATCATTTATGCTTGAAGAAACGACGTCGAAGCATAAGAAAAACGAGCCCAACGCAGCCCAAACCTATCCGAAACTCACCCGAGCTCCTCGGGACCCCGTACGAACATACTAACAAGTCCCATTACATAACTTGAACTTAGTCGAACCTTCGGAACCCCCAAAACAACACCAAAATACCAAATCTACGTCGAATTCAAGCCTAAGAACTTCTAAATCTCCAGCTTTCGCAAATTCAAGCCTAATTCTACACCGAACATCACAAAATGATTCGGAACATGCTCCTAAGTCCCAAATCACCTAACGAAGCTATGCGAGCCAAAAAAATCCGCATTCCGAGGTCGTTTACCAATAAGTCAACTCTCAGTTGACTTTTCCAACTATAAGGCTATTTTTAAAGACTAAATGTCTCAATTCTCACTACATCCATTCTGAACCTGAGCCAACCGACTTTAACACATCATAAATAGCATAATCAACCTATGACAAGGCAATAACAACAATAATAGTGCAAATTCTACGGAACGATCGACCGGGTCATTACATTCTCCCCCACTTAAACATACGTTCATCCTCGAACGTGCCTAGAGTTGTTCCAACACCACCAAAATTGCGTGTAACCTACCATGCACATATTCGGAGATGATACCACGTCACCCTAACCCATATAGGTATGATAGCACCACACAGATGAAATTTCGAAATCCAACCTTGACCCATAAACCTTAGAACTAAATTTTCACTTCTGAATCAATTTACAAGCTCAAAATCCCACAACTATAACCGAATAAATCTGAGCATATTGTAACAAGTCATATCCGCAATCCAAGATGAAATACCATGATACACTACATGACTCAAGCACTCGTGTCGATAACTCCTAATCACAATATTTGCTTATAACAACCCAATACTGGTAAATAACCTCTCATCAATCAAAGCCTCGTTCTAAAACTTTCATATGCTGCCAATGATGAAAGGAACACGCAGAATCTAGTAACCATTCGTCTGATCAGCATCAATACAAGTATACCATCCAGAGCCATAACTTGTGCAACTCGTGCACTCAATAACAACATCCCAAAAGCTCATTTTATAAAATAAAGAAGACTCATACGAGAGGACTATCCTGCCATTAACAAGTACCATCTCAACACCATGCTAAGAGCCTGGCACACATCGTAAGATCAAGACCCACGAATATGACACTAAGGGTCATACTTCTACATAACTCAGCTACAATGCGTGATCCTATTCAAACGTTGGTCCACATGAAATACTTCAAGCCACCTTTCTCAAAATCAATAACCATGCGCCATTCGACATCAAGTACTCAAAGTGCTTTGCCATAACCATGGGGAAATCGTACGATACCATGCTACACAACCTAGAAAAACATAACCAACACGTCTCAATCCCGCAACACCCAATTGCTTGCCTTACTCAAATCTCGCTATACTGCCCAAATAGAACTGCACCATATTCACATATAACCAACAAGCACAACTCCTCGCAATACCGAAAGGTAACTCATAGATCACTACAAAACACTAATAAGCTAAATGACAATCAAATGGTACATCCCTCAACAATAGCAATTTGGGGTTAACAATTCCGACTCAGTGCAGACCACACACCCCTACTGGCCTACTAATAACTCTAAGTCAACTCTGGTCACCCATAATAGGTAGATAACTCTCCGAACGTTCATAATGACTAAATCATGACATATAATAACACCTGACTAGCTTTGCTCGCATCCTCGTAGTTCACAACTACAAAAATAATCTGTTCATGGAACTCCCAGCCTCAAAATCCATGAGGCGCACCAATTACCATATCTGATCCCAATTCTACCACTCAAATATATAACACCTCCCTGATACTCAATCATTCCACGAGAGATACCCCTAAATTCCCCCGTGACACCATGCAACCTTGAATATCAACAGTGATCCAACAAAAGAGCGTCGTAACACCAATAAAGCATCCTTATTCAAACGCATAGCCTTAAACACAATGCCCTTGATGAATGTATACTCTCATCCAGCCACCCAATAGTGGTATCCTTTACCTAATCATCTGAAACTGCCAGTTCTGACCTTTATTCCAAAACTGAACTGTGACCTCACATATGCCACTCTTCACTATACACAAAATACCGCATACGCCATGCAATCCTATGATAAATATGAGAACTTCATGCTCCCTTCCTAGCCACAAACAACTACGTATCCAACTAGCCAAGAACTTTCCATTTGATCCCATTTAGATGTAAAATCACTATACATCACCTACACCTCACGCCAGTAGAAACTATACATCTCTGACTGTGGTAGAAACCATCAAGGACTTTCTGAATCGCCTTTTTACCACACCAACCGTCAGGACTGAGTCCTTATAACTCAACCAAGTTACGCAGGTCACCAAAACTCAAAAACATTGCCAAGAATCACCTGTAAAAGCTCTTTACCTCATACTCAAGAAACTAGTAATATCCCTTATTATGCTGATCCGACCTACCACCAAGCCGCGCTATTTATCCAAGCTTCTTCCTGACTTACCTTCGAATTAATACTCCTTCTAGCCCTAATACCACATTTCTCAATCAAGACTCACCGCACAAAACCCGAGCATAAAAAATATACCGTATAAGGCTCATAAGCCACTGAGTACTCCCTAAATCATCCCCAAATGCACCACATTAGAAATACTTACCCTGAAGAGACTTCCTGCGAATTTAAAGTTATTACCTTCACTTTCCTGATACTGATGGATAGAATCCATGATAATGCAAATACATCACAAGCCTTGACGCCTTCCCCGTAAATCTCAGTTCTAGCCCTTCTCTCACCTTGAAGACCCTCGATCGCTACATATAACCTTGAATCCGTCTGAACCATTCTCGAACGTCATTTACTCTACGCAGTTTCAATTATACTAACCAAGCAAACTGAACGACCTGACCCAGCATGAAATCCACATATTAGGAAAGTAATACACACCTTTAAAGCAACAAGAACACTCTATACTTACCAATACAACTCCATCATTCAATGAATTCCACTATTCATAAAGTACATTACAACTTGTATCGAAGAAATTTCCATCTCTTGAGTCATTCATAGACTCCACCTCTACAGGTGATAATTGATTCACCAACATACCTCGAACCGAAACCAGTACAACACATAATCGTGTAATCAACTTATCATTAGCAGAGTCCCCCACTTTTCTCAAAGCCAAAGATCAAGACAAACAATAAATCACGATGCCCACACATTATCACTACCACCATACTGTGGTGAGGTTCAACTAAATCTTCCCTAAGCTCATATGACCCAAACCATCTAACCCTCAAATCGTATGCAAATCTTGCATTCACCATGGTAATGGTCATGCCAACTCCCACGAGCGTTCTAAACTCAAATTACAACATACATCATTTACTGATAGAGAAAACTTACTACAGATAAACATAAAGGTCACACACCTTAGGACAACCTGCAGAAGATCTGCCTACTTAACCTCAAGATGATATCTCCCTATACATTTCCGAAAATCATAGCTATCACACAATCACTATACCTTCCTACAGTAGAAAACAATCACTGCCTGAATACACCGCTAATCAAATACATGAATGCTACTGGAGAATTGGTCAGCTCAAAAGACATCACCGGGATCTCACAACATAACAGGAAAACCCACTCCACTCCACCACTAACTACATGAGAGGTCCTTCACTACTCATAACTCGAAGCCATATTCTAACTCAATATATAAGGCAAATAATCAATGGTTCTTGCCACATCTCCCGCCAATTCATTTTGTCATAATCAAACAACCTGAACACATCTAACTGTCAAGCACACTCACCACATAGTCATCTAGTCCCAAGGTTTCATCAATAAGGACACCACAGACATATAAGTCCCCCAACATATGTGCTCACACAAATGCAATCTCAGTACTCAAGCTACAAACAAAATTCGGCCTGAAGTCCTTCCGACTGGCCCATTATTAACATGTAAAAAAATCACATCTCACCCATGGAAGCCACAAGCCGCCGACGCACAACTGATACCAAGCACTCGCGTGCGCATTCGAATACATGAAAGGAATTCAAAGTGTTACGCTTTTGGCTGAATAAATGGATCCGCACGATAAGAATTCAAGAATGTGGAATGTTTCCTAAGAGTTCTGCAGCCTCTCGAAGATAAGTACAGACGGCTCCGTACCGATCCGCAAGACTCTACTAAACCTTCTCATGACCGTTGAGTCTGCAACCTAGAGCTTTGATACCAACTTGTCACGACCCCAAATCCTAATCGGCCGTGATGGCGCCTATTGTGGAACTAGGCTAGCCGACAGTCACATTACTACACATTGGTTAAATTATAAAAGTTCACAATTTAATAATAAGCAAGCAACCATAGCATCAAATAATATAATTAAGTCTTAGCGTCCCCATAATAGCCCAAACAAACCTCCCAAGAACTGGAGTCAATAGTCGTGAGCATCTATGGAAATAAACCTAACTCTTCTAAAACTATAGTATGTGTCTCTGAGTCAAATGCTAAAAGCATAATAAGGAAGGGAAGTGGAGAAGTTGTGGACGCTGGACAGCTACCTCAAAATCCCGTAAACAACGGCTAACGAACTGAGACAGCTACTGCTCCGAACCGTCACCTGAATCTGTGCACAGAGGCACATGGAGTCTTTATGAGTACGCCAACTCAGTAGTAATGAAAATAAATCAAAGTCTGAGAATTATAAAACACATAGTACAGATACACAATTCCACAGAACCAGTAAAACACCAAGTCACCATGTAGTATTCATCAAATAATAAGTTCGAAATCAGTTTCCAGAAATCCTTTGAAACAAGTGCAATATCAGTAGATCTTAGTAAAATTCTCAGTAAAAAGCCAGATTGAAAACGAAGTAAATCATAGTTCGAAAAGTTAGTAAAATCATCGTAAATCTGCCCCTCGGGCCAAAATTATTTCTCGTAACAGTTTCCCTCAGGCATTCTCTCAATCACTCAGTATCATCCCCGCGGGCAATCATCACTTAATCGGTACCGGCGCTCACTAGGGGTGTGTAAAGACTCCGGAGGGGCTCCTACACCCCAAGCGCAATAATAACATAAGGCCTGGAAGCCTTCTCACCTCTCTCATAAGGCCTGGAAGCCTCCTCACATCTCTCATAAGGCCTGGAAGCCTCCTCACATCACTCATAAGGCCATGAAGCCTCCTCACATCACTCATAAGGCCTGGAAGCCACCTCACATCACTCATAAGGCCTGGAAGCCTCCTCACATCACTCAGTTAGACTCTCTCAGTTAGCCCTTAGGCCATAAACAAACCGGGTTCTCGACCCAAAACAATGTTTCATTTTTCAATAAATAGTATCAAAATACTCTGAGTGTCAAAACAATTTATCAGGAAAAGACTGAGTGTAAATCACAACATATCAAGTGAGTAAACATAGTAAAACAGTCCCCCAAGGGGTAAACAGATCGACACTAGGCTCCCAAACACGGCTTACAGCCCAAATCATATCAAAATAAAATAGTACTAATTAAACATAGGCTTAAAAGTCGGTTTAGCAACTCAATAGTCGCCTAAGTAGGAAATATGTTTCCAAAGTTTCCACTTTTTTTATTTCAAAACCTGTGAAAAGGTGCATAGTCCGGGGTTTCATACCCTCAGGACACAATTTAAAGACATAACTTACCTCAAAACTAGCCCGGAACTATTCCGCAATACGCTTGCCTATCGAATCAACTTCCGAAGGCTCAAAATATATCAAGTTTAGATTTTTATCATCAATTTAAACTTAAGGAACGAATTCCAATCAAAAGATATCAAATTTAACTCAAAAACCCGAATTTGGTCAAAACCCGACACCCGGGCCCGCATTCTGAAACTCAAATTTTTTTATACAAAAGTGTTCTTCATCCTCTCACGAGTCCGTACATATAAATAACGCTATAATCGGAGTCCGTTTGGCCCCTCAAATCGACACCTAAAGGTCTCATAATCTCAAGCCCTAAACCCCCTTTTTCCACTGATGTTTCATGAATTAAACACTGATACTTTGCTCCTTAATCACATATAATCGAGTTTTAGGGTCAAAAATCGTTACCTCAATGAAGAACAATTATTTTCTCTCTTAAAAGTCGCCTCAAAAGCGTCTTCCCATTCAAAAATTGGAAGGAAGCTCAGACTGCTCATTATACATATTCTTTTCACGTGTTTTACTGCTCCCAATGGATTCCTTGTGAAATTCTAATCAATTTAGGCTTTTGCATCACTCAATTTGACCTTATAATGAAGTAGATATGTAGGTTTTAAGATTTGCAAATAATGCAGGTTCTTAATACGCCGTTAGGGGCAAATTCGTAATTAACCTGAAAAATCTGGGCAACCTTGGTAAAATGGCCATAAAATCCTCATACGATGTCCAAATTCGATGTTTCTTTTTTATATGGGTCTGCAATTACGATACGGATCTAATGCTTTATTCAAAACAGTAATTCGAGCTCATTTGCTCAATATGATATCATTTATGCTTGAAGAAACGACGTCGAAGCATAAAAAAACGAGCCCAACGCAGCCCAAACCTATCCGAAACTCACCCGAGCTCCTCGGGACCCCGTACGAACATACTAACAATTCCCCTTACATAACTTGAACTTAATCGAACCTTCGGAACACCCAAAACAACACCAAAATACCAAATCTACGTCGAATTCAAGCCTAAGAACTTCTAAATCTCCAACTTTCGCCAATTCAAGCCTAATTCTACACCGAACATCACAAAATTATTCGGAACACGCTCCTGTCACGACCCAAAACCTATGGGTTGTGATGGCGCCGGACACCACTGTCAGGCAAGCCAACCCCTTAATCAGTTGAAATACCTTCCTGTTTAACAATTTCGAAATCGTTGCCTTTATTGCATTTCATAATCAAATAAATAAATTTTTGTAAATTAAACACGACAAGAAATCTATTTAATTCAATAAAACAAGACTCAATACATCCCCAGAACCCGGTGACACAAGTACATGAGCAGTTTCTAAGAATTTATACAATTATACAACTCTTGTCCGAGAAATAAATGGGACAAAGGCAATAGATATAAAATGTAAGTACACAGAAGGGAGACTCCGGCAGCTGTGGAACGCTTCTGGATGAATGCAGCCCGTATAAGTCTTCCAAGCCAATCACTATACTATAAAGATACCTGTTCAACAAAATGCACAGAAAGTGTAGTATGAGTACATATACATATATGTACCCAGTGAGTATCCCGTCTAATCTCGAAGAAGTAGTGACGAGAGGTCGACTCGATACTCACTAAGGTCCAACAGTGATAATAATAGATAGGATATAGGGAAAACAGTAGGCATGTAAGACAAATAAACATCGAAATGCATCAATAAGAGGTATCCAAATAACGGTGGAAATCAAGAAAGTCCTGTATCCGCCGTGGCGTACGGCCCGATCCCAAAGTTAAATCACTCTCATCACTCCGATGTGGCGTACGGCCCGATCCCATAATGAATTCACTCTCATCACTCCGCCGTGGCGTACGGCCCGATCCCATAATGAATTCACTCTCATCACTTCGCCGTGGCGTACGGCCCGATCCCATAGTGTAATCACTCTCATCACTCTGTCGTGGCGTACGACCCGATCCCATAAAATGAAATCACTCTCATCACTCCGCCGTGGCGTACGGCCCGATCCCATAATGAATCAATCATC
>ML248831.1:0-117893 GCA_005239495.1 Nicotiana undulata
GAATGAAATGCGCGGACTTGGTCAATCTATCCACAATGACCCAAATAGCACCAAAACCCTTCGCAGTCTGTGGAAGCCCAACTACAAAGTCCATAGTAATTTGCTCCTACTCCAGAATATCTAACCTCTGAAGCAAACCACCTAGTCTCTGGTGCTCATACTTGACCTGCTGGCAGTTGAGACACCGTGCTACATACTCTACAATATCTCTCTTCATCCGCCTCCACCAATATTGTTGTCTTAAATCCTGATACATCTTCGCGGCACCCGGATGAATAGAATACCGCGAACTATGAGCCTCTGCTAATATCAACTCTCGAATACCATCTACGTTGGGCACGCAAATACGACCCTGCATCCTCATAACTCCATCATCACCAATAGTCACATCTCTGGAATCACCCCCGACGAACTCTATCCTGAAGAACTAATAAGTGCCGGTCATCATACTGTCTTGCCTTAATCTGATAAAATAAAGAAGACCGGGAAGCCATGCTAGCTACGACCCGTGGAGGATCTGACAAGTCCAATCTCACTAACTGACCCGCTAAAGCCTGAACATCAAGGGCTAAAGGTCGCTCTGCTGCTGAAAGATAAGCTAGACTTCCCAAACTCTCGGCTCTGCGACTCAAGGCATCGGCCACCACGTTGGCCTTCCATGGATGATATAAAATAGTCAGGTCATAGTCCTTGAGAAGCTCCAACCATCTCCTCTGCCGCAAATTCAAGTCCTTCTGCCTCAGCAGATACTGCAAACTACGATGATCGATGTAAATCTCACATTGTACCCCATACAAATAATGCCGCCAAATCTTTAAGGCATGAACAATAGCAGCTAACTCAAGATCGTGAACTGGGTAATTCTTCTCGTGCACCTTCAACTGTCTCGACGCGTAGGCAATCACCCTACTGTCCTGCATCAACACCACTCCCAAGCCAACTCTAGAAGCATCACAATAGACCGTATAAGAACCTGAACTAGTAGGCAACACTAATACAGGAGCTGTGGTCAATGCTGAATTAAGCTTTTGAAATCTGTCCTCACATTCATCCGACCATCGAAATAGAACACCCTTCTGTGTCAATTTGGTCAGAGGTGAAGCAATAGAAGAAAATCCTTCCACAAAGCGACGGTATTAACCCGCCAGACCAAGGAAACTCCGAATTTCTGTAGCTGAAGACGGTCTAGGCCAACTCTGCACCGCCTCAGTCTTCTTTGGATCAACCTGAATACCCTCACTAGACACCACGTGCTCCAAGAAAGCTACCGAACCAAGCCAAAACTCACACTTAGAGAATTTTTCATAAAGCTTCTCCTCCCTCAATCTCTGCAACACAATTCTCAAGTGCTGAGCATGCTCTTCCTGGCTACGGGAATAAACCAGGATGTCATCAATGAACACAATGACGAACGAGTCAAGGTAAGGCTGAAACACACTGCTCATCAATTGCATGAACACTGCTGGGGCATTGGTCAGCCCAAATGACATAACCAGAAATTCATAATGACCATACCTGGTCCTGAAAGACGTTTTCGGAATATCAGAATCCCGAATTTTCAACTGATGATACCCCGACCTCAAGTCAATCTTAGAGAATACCTTAGCTCCCTGAAGGTGATCAAATAAGTCATCAATACGAGGCAACAGATAACGATTCTTCACAGTAACCTTATTCAACTATCTATAGTCAATACACATGCGCATCGAACCATCCTTCTTTTTCACAAACAACACTTGCGTACCCCACGACGATACACTAGGCCGAATGAACCCCTTATCTAAGAGTTCCTGAAGCTGCTCTTTTAATTCTTTCAACTCTGCTAGTGCCATACGGTAAGGTGGAATAGAGATAGGCTCAGTGTCCAGCACCAAGTCAATACCAAAATCAATATCCCTGTCAGGTGGCATGCCTGGCAGGTCTGCAGGAAATACATCCGGGAAGTCACGGACTACAGGGACAGAATCAACAGATGGGGCCTCACCACTAACGTCCCTCACAAACGCCAGATAAGATTCACACCCTTTTTCAACCATACGATGAGCCTTTAAATAATAAATCACTCTTCTAGGCACATGCTCTACAAACCCTCTCCACTCAAGTCTCGGAACTCGGGGCATAGCTAAGGTCACGGTCTTAGCGTGACAATCAAGAATCGCATGACATGGGGATAACCAATCCATGCCTACAATTACATCAAAATCGACCATACTAAGTAACATCAAGTCCACTCGGGTCTCAAGACCCCACATAGATATAAGACACGACTGATACACACGGTCCACAATAATAGTATCACCCACCGGAGTCGAAACATGAACAAAAGTAACTAGAGACTCACGGGGCATATTCAGAAAATGATTAAAATAGGATGAGACATAAGAGTACGTGGAACCAGGGTCAAATAAAGCCAAAGCATCACTGTGACAAACTGAAATAGTACCTGAAATCACCGCATCTGAAGCCATAGCATCAGGCCTAGCCGGAAATGCATAAATACGTGGCTGGCCTCCATCTGCTCGACCTCCCCCTCTAGGAAGGCCTCTAGCTGCCTGACCACCACCCCTAGCGGCCTGGGTAGGTGGTGAAGTGACTGGGGCTGAAGCTGATGGTTGAACCCTCTGCTAAGCTGAACTAATAGGACGACGGGGACACTGACTCCACTCATGTCCGAACTCTCCACACTCATAACAATTACCTGAAGCTGGAGATGAAAACTGACGAAAACCCCTGCCACCATGATAACCACCAGACGAACCACGCATAAAAGAACCCTGATAAGATGATGCTCGGGCGGAGCTCTGAGCTGGAAGGTCACTAAAAGATGAACGTCCCTGATGAGAATTATGAGGACCCTGCCCTGAAGATACACCACTGTAAGCTGGGCGAACTGGCTGTGGAGGTCTAAATGGACGAACTCTGTTGGGCGGAAATTGCCCTCTCAGAGGAGCACCACTGAAATTACCTGATCCCCGAGGCCTCTTGACCTCTCTTTCATCACAATCCTGCCTACGAACCGACTCAATATCCCGAGCAATATCAACAACCTGCTCAAATGTGACTCCAGACACCCTCTCTCTGGTCATGAAAATCTGAAGCTGATACGAGAGACCATCTACAAACCTCCTAATCCTCTCCCTGTCAGTAGGGACAATCTCAGAAGCATGTCGGGCAAACTCAGAGAACCTCATCTCGTACTGGGTAACTGACAACTCTCCCTGGCGCAACTGCTCAAACTACCTGCGCTGCTCCTCTCTGTGGGACTGAGGAACATACTTCTCTAAAAAGATCGTGGAGAACTGCTGCTAGGTGAGAGGTGCTGAATCAACCGGCCTACGCCTCTCGAATGATTCATACCAAGTAAAAGCAGCACCCGCAAACTGAAATGTAACAAACAAGACCCCACTGGTCTCCAAAATACCCGCAGTACGTAGTATCCTCTGGCATTTATCCAGAAAACCTTGGGCGTCCTCGCCCTCTGTACCACTGAAGGTCGGAGGCTTAAGTCTGTTGAACCTCTCCAACCTGCGATGCTCATCCTCAGGCATAGCAGCGACCACAAAATCGTGAGCTGGAGCAACCGGCTGAACTGGGGCTGCTCCTGGTTCTTGAATACCCCGTACAACCTGCTCAGGTATCCGGGCAGCTGGAGTTAGATGGCCTCCCTCGGTCTGAGCTGCATTGGCAGTAGTGGACATAGCAACTGCCTGAGCTAAACTGGAACACACCGTCAATATCTGAGCCAGGGTCTCCTGAAGACCTGGAATAACAATAGGCACTGCCGGTGCCTGATCCTGTCCCGCTGGAGCTCCATCGGCGGGAACCTGATCCTGAATGATAGAGGGATCCTGTGGTACTACCCTGGCTGCTTCTTGGGCTGGTCCCCTACCTCTACCACGGCCCCGAATCCTTGTGGGTCTGGCTGGTGTCTGGTCACCCTGATCAGTATTGCGTGTCCTCCCCATCTGTGAGAGAATGAAACAACGTAAGTTTAGATTTCAAGGATCAATAGATTGGCACGAAAGAGTTCAAGAAAATAGAGATGTTTCCTAAAGGTTCCACAGCCTCTCGAAGATAAGTACAGACGTCTCTGAATCGATCCGCAAGACTCTACTAAACCTGCTCATGATCGTTGATTCCTATGCAACCTAGAGCTCTGATACCAACTTGTCACGACCCCAAATCCTAACAGGCCGTGATGGCGCCTATCGTGGAACTAGGCTAGAAAACCATCAATTTACTACGCATTTGTTCGATTATAACAGAGCACAATATAACAATAAACAACAGTTATAATAAAGAAATAAATTATATAAGTCTAACGCCCCAACCATGAACTAAACAACTCTAAACAACCTCCCAGAACTTGAGTCAATAGTCATGAGCATCTGAGAATGAAGAAGCCTAAATCTGCTAAAAACTATAATATATGTCTCTGAATCAATTGCTAAAACTAATAAGGAAGGGAAGTGGAGAAGCTGTGGACATTGGACAGCTACCTCGAAATCCCGTGAAATGCTGTTATCGAACCTGCGTCAGCTACTGCAGCGAGCTAGTACCTGGATCTGTGCACAGAGGCACAGAGAGTCTTTATGAGTACGCCAACTCAGTAGTAATGAAAATAAATCACAGTCTAAGAAATATAAAGCACACAAACAGATACACCATTTCACAACAACCAGTAAAACATCAAGTCACCAAGTAGTATTCAGCAATTTCATAAGTTCGAAATCAGTTTCCAGAAAACCTTTGAGAACAAATAAATATCGATATATCTCAATGAAATCCTCAGTAAAACTCAGTTTGAAAATGAAGTAAATCATAGTTTGAAACTCAGTAAAAATCTTCATAAAACTGCCTATCGGGCCATAATCAATTCTTGTAACAATATCTTTCAGTATCAGCCCATCAGGCAACCTCACAATCACTCTGCCCATCAGGCAACCTCACAATCACTCTGCCCATCAGGCAACCTCATATTCACTCTACCCATCAGGCAACATAACAATCACTTTGTCCATCAGGCATCCTCACAATCACTCATCATAAGCCCCGCGGGCATCACTCGATCGGTTCCGGCGCTCACTGGGGGTGTGTTACAGACTCCGGAGGGGCTCCTACAGCCCAAGCGCTATAATAAGCCACGGCATGACATAAATCACACACAATATAGGCTCGCATCCTCACTCATATCATATCATCCTCACAATATAGGCCAGCAGCCTCACTCAGTCAGAGACTCTCCATTTGCCTTTCAGGCCATAAATATACAGGGGTCTTGACCCAAAAATAATGTTTCATTTTCAAGAAGTAGTATCAAAATACTCTGAGTGTCAAAACAATTTCACAGAAAAGACTGAGTGAAAAAAAATCATAACATATCAGTGAGGAAAAATATAGTAAACACATCCCCCAAGGGGTAAACAGGTCGGCACTAGGCCCCAAACATGGCTTACAGCCCAAAACATATCAAGTATATATAGTACTAATGGAAATAAGCTTTAAAAAGCCGTTTTGCAACTCAATAGTCGCCTAAGTAAGGAGTATATCTCAAAAGTTTCCACCTTTTCATTTCAAAACCTGTGGAAGGGTGCATAGTCCGGGGTTTCATAACCTCTGGATAGGATTTAAAGACATTACTTACCTCAAAACTAGCCCGGAATTATTCCGCAATGCGCTTGCCTCTCGAATCAACCTTCGAAGGCTCCAAATCTACCAAGTTCAGATTTTTATCATCAATATATGCTTAAGGAATGAATTCCAATTGAAAAATATCGAATTTAACTCAAAAATCGGAAACCGGTCAAACCCCGAACTTTGGGCCCGCATCCCGAAACTTAGAAATTCTTATACGAAAGTGTTCTTCGTTATCTCACGAGTCCATACATATAAAGAACACCAAAATCAGAGTTCGTTTGACCCCTCAAATCGACCCCTAAAGGTCTCATAATCTCAAGCCCTAAAACCCAATATTTCTACTGATTTTCCATGAATTTACACTGGTTTTATGTTCTATAATCATCCATAATCGAGTTTTAATGATCAAAACACTTACCTCTATGAAGAACAAGGATTTCCCTCTTCAAAATTTCCCCCAAAGGCTCTTTTTCGTACAACAATGGTGAAAAATAAGGTTTAAGTCGCGGAGGGTTTATTTATTTAATGCCTAGTGATTTCTTCACCGCGATCAGTGACTCCCTGTAGCGATCGCGGAGCACAAATTTTAAACCCCACGCGATCGCATCTCCCTTCACGCGATCGCGTAGACTATTCGACCTCGCCTCCACGCGCCTGCCTCATCCCTACGCGATCGCGAATCCCCTCACGCGATCGCAATGCCTGACCTGCTCGATCTCTGCGATCGTGAGCACACTTATGCGATCGAAGAATGTAAATCCTACCCCCTCTAAAAATTCCCTACGCGATCTCGACTCACTTCACGCGATCGCAGAGAGTAAAAATCTGCTGCACTGACACCAGAAAACCAGCAATTGCTCTAAGTCCAAATGAGTCCGTTAATCACCCGAAATCAATCCCGAGCCCCTCAAGACCCCAACCAAATATACCAACACATCCCATAACATCATTCAAACTTAGTTACACTCTCGAAACACCAAAACTAACATCAAAACACCAAAATTACATCGGATTCAAGCCTAAGAACTTTGAAATTTCTAAAATTCACCAATGATGCCGGAACTATCCAAATCAACTCCGTTTGACTTGAAATTTTGCAGACAAGTCCAAAATGACATTACGAACATGTTCCAACTATCGGAATTCCATTCCGACTCAGGTAGCCTATTTTTCGCTGACGACCAGGAATCGCCAAAAACTAACTTTCGCCAATTCAAGCCTAATACTACACTCGACATCAAAACATTATTATGAACATACTCCTAAGTCCCAAATCACCTAACGAAGCTATTCGAACCATAAAATCCGTATTCCGAGGTCGTTTACCAATAAGTCAACTCTCAATTGACTTTTCTCACTTCACGGCTAGTTTTAAAGACTGAATGACTAAACTCTCACTACGACCCTTCTGATTTCAAGCCTATCAACTCTAATACATCAATTACATTATAACCAATCTATAACAAGTCAATAAAAACAATTATAATGCATGTTTTACGTAACGACAGACCGGGTCGTTACACCGAATATTAGGGGGAGAAAATAAGCAATTGCAAAAGGAGATAGATCACTATCTCATTTATATCCTTGAACAAAACAATGTGAACACGAGGTTCAAAAGATAATTTATTTGCAAAATATTACAAATCAACTGCCAGATGCATTCACTAACCTACCAAGGGTGACTAAGTCACATATTCCAACTGCTAATGCTCCTATCCGAATTGATGTCCCGGTTGGACAATCCATAAATACAAATGAGTCAAAGCCACGCTTAAAACGTGGTAGACCAATTGGTTCCAAAGATACAAATCCTCAAAAGCGAAAAAGAGCAAATGATCTAGCAGATCATAATATGGAGGCAATTGATCAAAAAGAGCCCCGTGACATAACAAATGTCCAGGTACCTGAAAATAATAAGAATGAAGAGATCTCAATAAGTTATGTCTCCACGGGAAAAAGGTGGAACTGAAATAATATTATTGTCGACAATATTTTTGCTTATGATGTTGCTGTTGAGATAATGCAACAAGATGAGGATCTTGAACCAAGATTTGTTGATGAATGTAGACAAAGAAATGATTGGCCAAAATGAAAAGACGCTATCCAGGCAGAATTAGCGTCACTTGAAAAACGTAAAGTATTTGGACGTATAGTCCGAACACCTGAAGGAATAAAACCTGTAGGATACAAATGGGTTTTTGTGCGAAAACAAAATGATAAAAATAAAGTCGTTAGATATAATGCACGACTTGTGGCACAAGGATTTTCGCAAAGGCTTGGAATTGATTATATGGAGAAATTATCCGGTGGTGGATGCAATCACTTTCAGGTATCTTATAAATTTGGTAGTCCATGAAAAACTTGATATGCGTCTGATGGATGTTGTCACTGCCTACTTGTATGGCACATTAGACAACGAAATTTATATGAAAATCCCCAAAGGGATTAAAGTTCCCGAAACTAATAAATATTTTCGGGAAACTTGTTCAATAAAGCTTCAAAAATCCTTATATGGATTGAAACAATCAGGGCGAATGTGGTATAATCGCCTGAGTGAGTATTTGTTGAAAGAAGGGTATAATAATGATCCAATTTGTCCTTATGTATTTATAAGAAGGTATGGATCTGAATTTGTTATAATCGATGTGTATGTTGATGATCTAAATATCATTGGAACTCCTGGGGAACTTCCAAAAGCAGTAGATTGTTTGAAATGAAAGATCCTGGAAAGACAAAATTTTGTCTTGGTCTACAAATTGAGCATATGAAAGATGGAATTTTTGTCCATCAATCAACTTATACCGAAAAGATCCTTAATCGTTTTTATATGGATAAAGCACATTCATTGATTACCCCGATGGTTGTGAGATCAGTTGATATAAGTAAAGATCCATTCCGACCTCATGAAAATGATGGAGAGCTTCTTGGTGATGAAACTCCATATCTTAGTGAAATTGGGGCACTAATGTATCTTGCAAATAATACTCGACCAGATATAACTTTTGTAGTAAGTTTATTAGCAATATTTAGTTCCTTTCCAACAACAAGACACTGGAATGGGGTTAAGCATATTTTTAGATACCTCCGAGGGACTATTGATATGAGATTATTTTATTCTTATGAATTCGATTCACAGTTGATTGGTTATGCAGATGCAGGTTATTTGTCTGACCCACATAAAGCCCGATCTCAAACATGCTATCTATTTACTTGTGGGGGTACAACTACTTCATGGCATTCGACAAAACAAACTTTAGCTGCTACATCTTCCAATCATGCAGAGATAATAACTATTCATGAAGCTAGTCGAGAGTGTGTATGGTTGAGATCAGTGACTCAACACATTCAACAACTATGTGGTCTTTCTTTAAAAACAAATATTCCAATGATATTGTATAAAGATAATGCTACTTGCATAGCTCAACTTAAAGGAGGATATATCAAAGGGGACAGAGCAAAGCACATTTCACCAAAGTTCTTTTTCACACAAGATCTTCAGCAAAATACTGAGATAAATGTTCAGCAAATCCGTTCAAGTGACAATCTAGCAAATTTATTCACTAAGGCATTGCCAACATCAAAATTTGAGAAGTAGAGACATAAGATTGGAATGCATCGTCTCCGAGATATCAAATAAAGTTTTCATCAGGGGGAGTATAATACGCGTTGTACTCTTTTTCCCTTAACCAAGGTATTGTCCCAAGTGAGTTTTCCTGGTAAGGTTTTTAATGAGGTAGCACTCAATGCGTATTACAAGATGTGTGTACTCTTTTTCCTTCACTGGACTTTTTCCCACTGGATTTTTTCTAGTAAGGTTTTAACGAGACACTTTTTCTTTTAAATGGACATCCAAGGAGGAGTGTTATAAATAAAATAACTAATAGTTCTTTTAAAAAAACCTAAAATGTCATTCTTGTTATAATACAATGAACTAAAGTGGTTGTCCATTTAATTCTTACATCAAATACATGGACCACTTGTATTCATATGTATCTATTTAATATGTAACTTTATTCTTTGTTTTTGAGGATGAACCTTTGTAACTATAAATAGAGCACTTTTGGCTCATGGATGATATACTTGAAATANTTGTAACTATAAATAGAGCACTTTTTCTCATGGATGATATACTTGAAATAAGAAGAATAGTTCCCTCCTCTCTACATCTCTTATCTATTATTGTCTTTTCTCTTTTGGTGCTTTAGTTTATAATTATAATATATTTAGTTTATAACAATTCTCAAGTTTTTATGTGGAAGCAACACAATTCTTGTCAAATCACCTTTTCTTTCAAATCTTGAAGAAGCTAAGCTAGTTTGGTCTCCTAAAACGGCGTCAAAAGCTCATCTTGAAACATTAAAAACAGTAAGGAAGAAAATATATATTAAGCTTTTATCACGATAAAAAATTTAGCCTGTCGTGATGGCGCCTAGCTGGTACTAGGTAAAACGACACTTCAAAATACTTCCACATTTATAAATGAAAAATAAGAATAACACATGTTTTAATCAACAAAACTCTCGAAATGGATAGAAAGTCAAAACCAATACAGCAACATCGGAGCGTCACTGTGTACATGAGCGTCTAAACATCACAAATCTGGGAGTACTGTCCATAATAGTCTGAAACTAATACATAAAACGGAAAGATAGGGAATGAGAGACAAGGTTTGCGAAGCGCCGGGCAACTACCTCGAAATCTACAAAAAAATATCAACTGTGCAAAAGAATCAACACCCACCATGTCCGGAAACACCGGATCTGCACACGAAGTGCAAGGTGTAGCATGAGTACAACCAACTCAGTAAGCAACAAGACTAAATAAAGGATTGAAAGTAGTGATGAGCTTCACAGTTATAGTTCACTTGCAATAATTTCAACATAGGAAGGTAGGCATGCATTCAAGTTCGACAATTTAGGCCATAACATTTAATCCATGTCAAGTTCAAGTGAAACGGAGCATAATATCTTTCAGAAATTACAAGGTGATGATACATGGAAGCTGAAGTGCAACATAAATGAAAGTCAAATGCATCCTTTCAGAGCAACAGTCGCTCAGTCCTCTAATTCACTCTAACCTCACAATCACTCATTCCTCACAATCACGTATTCCTCTTAACCGCTCAGCACTCGACACTCACACTCACACTCAGTAGGTACCTGCTCTCACTGAGGCGTGTACAGACTCTGGAGGTGCTCCTTCAACTCAAGTTCTATAACAAGCTAATCATGCCATTAATCAATGAAACATGTTACGGTGTGCAACCCGATCCCACAAATATTCTCACAATCAGGCCCTCAACCTCACTAATCATCAACCTCTCCAGTCTCTCAGGCGCTCAGAAATCATAAAAATCAGCCCAAACAGATATGATAAATGTATCAACAATGAACAATACATGGTGAGATATGATATGCAAATAAAACTGTGACTGAGTACAAAATAGAAATTTAGCAGATAATTCAACATGTACTCGACCTCTATGGGTCCATACAGTGCCAACACATAGTATAAACATGATTTCCAACAACTACAACAAATTATTCAACCACACAGTTTCATGGAATTGACTAAGTCACAATTACTACAGTGCACGCCCACACGCCCATCACCTAGCATGTGCGTCACCTCAAAACCAAATACATGCCACATAATACGGGATTTCATACTCTCATAACCAACTTTAAAACTTTTACTTACCTCAATCCAAACAAATCTCTACTCCAACACACCATTGCCCTGTAAAACGGCCTATGAATGCCTCGAATTTAGCCATAAACGATTTGATAAAATCAACATGGGCAAAAGGAATATGTTCCATAAAATTCACAAAATCTGAAAACCCATTCATCCACGAGACCAACTATACCAAATTTATCACAATACGACACCAAACCGTCACCCAAATCCCCAAATCAAACTCTCCAAATCCCTAGCCTCAGACTCCCAATTTACACCTTAAATACACACCAACTAGGTGCGAACATCAAAGGGGAAACAAGATTATTAATTAAAAAATGAGCACAAGGGACTTACCTCAAGAAAACCCTGAAGAATTCCCTAAAAAATCGCTCAACCTGAGCATGAAATTTTTAAAATAAAGAAAAACCACGAACCGTTGAATTTAAGTGTTCTGTCCAGCTTCTCAATGAACCATAAGAGTTGGTACTCCGCTTTTGCTTTCCTCTCCCTCGAATCTCCGCAATCGCAGGTGCGGAATTCCCCATTGCATATGCGCACACTTCGCTTCTACACCCTTCATGCCGCACCCACGACCACGGAGGTGCTGAAAACCCCTCGCACCTGCGACCACAGTCCTCCACAATCTTGGTTGCATCTGCGCTCCTCAGTTCGCACCTGCGTCAACGCTCCACATGTGCGATTACACCAGCAGATTCCCTGCTTCAGCCATGCACCAAGTCCCATTTTCGATCCGAAAACCATCCGAAATCAACCCAAGGCCCCCGGGACCTAAACCAAACTTACCAACAAGTCCTAAACACGATAGGAACTTAGTCGAGCTCACCTTAAGCAACATCAAAAACACGAATCACACCCCAATTCAAGCCTATTGAGACTAAGGAATTCCTACTTCTACAAACGGAGCTGAAACCTATCAAATCACATCCAATTGACACCAAATGTTTCACACAAGCCATATTTGACATTAGAGACCTACTCCAACTTCCGAAATCGGAATCCGGCCCAAATATCAATAAGTCCACTCCCGCTAAAACTTACCAAAAATCCAATTTTGCCATTTAAAGCCTAATTCCACTGCGGACCTCAACGTCACGATCCAGTCATGCTCCTAAGTCCAAAATCACCCACAGAGCTAACATAATCATCAAAACTCCATTTCGGAGTCGTTTACACATAAGTCAACATCTTGTCAACCATTTCAACGTAAGCTTCAACCTTGAGACTAAGTGTCTCATTTCATTCTGAATCCCTCGGGACCCGAACCAACTACCCCGGCAAGTCACTTAACAGCTATAAAGTACAAAATGAGCAGTAAATGGGGAAATAGAGCTACAACTCCCAAAATGACTTGTCGGGTCATTACATCATCCCCTTCTTATACAAACATTCTTCCTCGAACGGGTATAGAAATGTACCTGGAGTCACAAATAGGTGTGGACATCTGCTCTGTATCTCCCGCTTGTTCTCCCAAGTAGCCTCCTCGACTGGCTGACCTCTCCATTGCACCTTCACCGAAGCTATGTCGTTTGACCTCAACTTTCGAACCTACCGATCCAAAATGGCCACCGGCTCCACATCATAAGTCAAATCACCATCAACTTGACCTTCTTCTCGAACCTCATAATACCCTTCATGGGTGAAAACTTGAGCAGTACTTTTTCCCAAACCATGAAAGAAACATCACAAACCTTCTTGTCGGCATAACTCTTCTATCTAGACTGCACCGTGCAAAGCCGATCCTGAATAAATTTAACCTTGTCCAAAGCATCCTGAACCAAGTCAATACCTAATAGCCTAGACTCACAGAACTCAAACCAACCCACAGAATATCGACATCGTCTCCCATACGAAGCCTTATACGGAACCATATGAATGCTCGAATAGTAGCTGTTGTTGTAGGCAAACTCCGCGAGCGGAAAAAACTAATACCATAAACCCCCAAAATCAGTGGCACAAGCACGTATCATGTTCTCCAATATCTGAATAATGTGCTCGGACTGTCCATCCTCTGAGGGTGAAATGTTGTACTCAACTCAACTTGGGTACCCAACTCCCACTACACGGCTCTCCAAAATTGTGATGTGAATTGCGTGCCCCGATCTAAAATGATGGACACTGTCACACCGTGAAGGAGAACGATCTCGCGGATTTAAATCTTAGCTAACCACTCTGAAGAATAAGTAGTCCCAACTGGAATGAAGTGCGCGAACTTGGTCTGCCGATCCATAATCACCCAAATAGCATCGAGCTTCCTCGAAGTCTGTGGGAGCCCAACTACAAAGTCCATGGTGATCCGCTCCCATTTCTACTTTGGGATCTCTAGCCTCTAAAGAAATCCACCTGGTCTCTGATGCTCATACTTCACTTATTGACAGTTTAGGCACCGAGTTACAAAACCCACTATATCCTTCTTCATCCTTCTCCACCAATAGTGCTGCCTCAAATCCTGGTACATCTTCACGGCACCTAGATGAATGGAATAACGCGAACTGTGGGCCTCCACATGAATCAACTCGCGTAGCCCATCAAAATTAGGTACACAAATCTGACCAAATATCCTCAACACCACATCATCCCCAATAGTAACATCTCTGGAATCACCATGGTGAACTATGTCCTTAAGGACAAGCAAATGAGGAACATTATACTAGCGCTCTTTGATGCGATCATATAAGAATGATCGAGAAACCACACAAGCTAGAACCAGACTGGGCTCCGAGGCATCTAATCTCACGAGATAGTTGGCCAAGCCTTGAACATCAACTGCAAGAGGTCTTTCACCAACAAGAATGAATGCAAGGCTACCCATACTCATCATATTTCTACTCAAGGCATCGGCCACCACATTGGCCTTCCCTGGATGATACAGAATAGTAATATCATAGTTCTTTAGCAGATCCAACCATCTTCGCTGCCTCAACTTTAGATCCTTTTGCTTGAACAAGTGCTGGAGGCTCCAATGATCCGTAAACACCTCACAAGATACACCATAGAGATAACGCCTCCAAATCTTCAATGCTTGAACGGCGACAAACAACTCCAAATCATGAACATGATAGTTCTTCTCATGCGGATTTAACTGACACGAAGCATAAGAAATCACTCTTCCTCCCAACATCAAGACACACGCAATACCAATCTGAGAAGCATAAGAAGACACTGTATAAAATCTAGAAGTTGAAGGTAGAACTAGAACTGGAGTTGTGGTTAAGGCAGTCTTGAGCTTATGAAAGCTCTCCTCACACTCATCCGACCACCTGAAAATAGCACCCTTTTTGGTCAATTTGGTCAAAGGCGATGCAATAGACGAGAAACCCTCCACGAAGCGACGATAATAACCGGCCAAGCCGAGAGAGCTACGAATCTCTGTAGTTGAGGGCGGTCTAGGCCAACTCTGAACCGTCTCTATCTTCAATGGATACATCTGAATCCCCTCAGTAGACACCATGTGCCCCAAGAATACCATTGAACGAAGACAAAACTCACATTTGGAGAACTTGGCATAAATTTTCTCCTCCTTCAACTGCTGCAACACTATCCTCAAATGCTAGGCATGATCCCCATGGCTACGAGAGTACACCAAGATGTCATCAATGAACACTATGACAAACATAAGGCTGAAATACATTGTTCATCATGATGCATGAATGCTTCTAGGGTGTTGGTCAGACCAAAAGACATCACAAGAAACTCATAATGACCATAATGAGTCTTGAATGTTGTCCTTAGAATATCTGAGTCATGAATCTTCAACTAGTGATACCTAGACCTCCGGTCAATATTAGAGAACACACTCGCTACCTGAAGCTGGTCAAATAGATCATGAATACACGGTAAGGGCTACTAGTTCTTGATTGTTACTTTGTTCAGCTGCCTATAATCAATGCACATCCGCATAGTACTGTCGTTCATCTTCATAAACAGAACCGGTGTACCCCAAGGCGACACGCTCGGGATAATAAAACCCTTATAAAGAAGTTCCTAAAGCTCTTCCTTCAACTCCTTCAACTCAGCTGGTGCAGGTGGAATATAAATAGGTTGAGTGTCTGGCACCAAGTCAATACCAAAGTCAATATCCCTATCGGGCAGCATGCCCGACAGGTCTACAGAAATCACATCCAGAAAATCTTGCACCGCCGGAACAGAATCAATAGTAGAATATCACACCAACATCCCTCACAAAGGCCAAATAAGATAAACGGGATTTCAAATAGGAAATCACTATGCTGGGAACACAGTCTAGAGAACCTCTCCACTTAATTCTTGGCAACCCTGGCATTATTAATGTCACAGTCTTAGCATGACAATCCAGCATAGCATGACATGGAGACAACCAATCCGTAACCAAGATCACGTTGAAATCAACCATACTAAGCGATAAGAGATCAACTCTAGTCTCCAATCCCCCAATAGTCACTACACACGACCAATATACACGATCTACAATAATAGTATCACCCACTAGCGTAGATACATGAATAGAAGAAACTAAGGACTCACGGGGCATATCCAGATAATGAGAAAAATATGAAAATACATACAAATAAGTGGAAACACGGTCGAATAATACAGAGGCATCTCCGTGGCATACTGAGAAAATACATATGATCACTACATCTGAAGCAACAACATCTGACCTAGCACGAATAACATAGAATCCGGCCTGGCAGCCACCTGATTGGCCTTCCCCTCTTGGGAGACCCCTAGCTAATTAAGCCCCACCCCAAGCTAGCTGGGCTAGTGGTGAAGTAACTTGTGCTAAAGTCGCAGCATGACTCCTCTTGTAATGACTCGATCGGTCGTTTTGAGAGTTATAGCCCGATCATTTTTTTACTACTTTCCTCGTGTCATTTTCTGCTTATGTGTCTTTCCGGGAGGTGTTGGTTGTGGTTTCGGGGTGTTTTGGGACACTTAGTTCCTAAACAAAAGCTTAAGTTTTAGGATTTTGACCGTAGTCAGAACTGTATGAAGACGACTTCAGAATGGAGTTTTGTCAATTCCGTAAGCTTCGTTGGGTGATTTTGAACTTAGGGGCGTGCTTGGATTGTGTTTTGGAGGACTGTAGCTAATTTAGGCTTGAAATGGCGAAAGCCAAATTTTTGGAGATTTAACCGGTAGTGTACTTTTTGATATCGGAGTCGGATTATGATTATGAAAGTTTTCTTAGGTCCGCAATGGTGAATATGACTTGTGTGAAAAATTTGGGGTCAATTGGACTTGGTTTGATAAATTTCGGAATCGGTTGTCAAAATTTAAAGTTTCAAGTTCGTTAAGTTTGAATCAGAGGGTGATTAGTGTTTTAGCGTTGTTTGATGTGATTCAAGGGCTCGCCTAAGTTCATATGGTGTTTTAGGACTAGTTGGTATGTTTGGTCGAGGTTCCGAGGGCCTCGGGTGTATTTCAGATGCTTAATGGATGGAATTTTGGACTTAGGCAATTGCTGAGATTTCTTGCCTTCTAGTCTTTCACACCTGCAGTGGGGAGACCGCAAGTGCGGACTCGCATGTGAGGAGGGTATCTCACAAATGTGTCCCTGGTCTAGATAGCTAGTGGTCGCAGGTGCGGCAATGTGACCGCAGAAACAGAGTCCCTCTACGGAAAAACAATCGTAAATGCGAAGGCCGAGTTGGGAAGGTTATCGCAGAAGCGGACATGGGTCCATAAGTGCGCACACGCAAGTGTGACCACATGATCGCAAAATCGGACTCTGAGCTTTAAGTGGAATCCTCACCTGCGAGGGGAATTCCGCAGGTGCGGTGTCGTAGGTGCGATGGCAGGTTCGCAGATGCGGAATAACTGGGCAGAAAAGAAAATTTCGAGGGTTTGATTCCCATTTCGATTTTGGAACTTTGAGAGGTCGGTGTGAGGAGATATTTTTAGGTTTCTTCAAGAATATTGTTGGGGTAAGTCATTCTAAATCGGATTGAGCTATGTTTCATGAATCTATTGTTATTTTCATCATCTAATTAGGGATTTGAGTAGGAAATTTGGGGGAAAATGGTAAAAACTTTATAGACTAAAATTTTGAGTTTTGAAAGGAGATTTGAGGTCGGATCCGAGTAATTCTTGTATGGTTGGACTCGTGGGTGAATGGTATTCGTATTTATAACTTTTATCCAATTCTGAGGTGTGGGCCCGGGGAGGTTTATTGGGTCGATTTCCTAATTTCTAGCTTTAGCTTAGATTTCATTGATTAGATTAGTTTCTTATAGATATATTTATGGTATGTAATTGACCTTTGCTAGATTTGGGCCGTACGGAGTCGGATATGCGTGGGAAAAGCAATGTTACTGATTGATTGAGCTTGGTTCGAGGTAAGTAGCTTGCCTAACCTTGTGTGGGGGAAATCCCCTTAGTATTTGGTACTGATATGATATGTGAGCGTCGTATGCGCGAGGTGACAAGTGCGTACACGGGCTATTTGTTGCAAAAACCTGATTTTTACCGAGTAATTACCTTTTTCACCTTAATAGAGTATACTAGCATATTAGTTATCTTGTTAGCCTAGAATAGCATGTCTACATGTCTTAATTGCTTATCTGAACTCCTTGAAGCATGCTTAGTGAGTTCCTGCTTCTTTTCTTGACTCGTACTTAGTCAAAAATGTAGATTCTCATACTGTAACTGTTAACTTCATTTGTCTGTGCTGCGTATTTATTTTGGGACTACGGAATAGTATCCCGGGAGATCCCCCTACATTTTTACTTTTCAGACTACGAGGCGGTACCTCGCGAGGCCTCCATGTACATTTTATTATGAGATTACGAGGCGGTACCTCGGGAGTTCTCACTGCACATTTATTTTGGGACTACGAGACGTATCTCGGGAGATTCCATGTTGTTCATTCTGTGTGTTGAACTATTATTTGCTATGTTTCCTTTTGCTTAGTTCCTGTCTATTATTATACTGTATAGTTTCTATTTCATTTATTATTTTCCAGTGGGCCGGACCTGACCTCATCACTACTCGACTGAGGTTAGGCTTTGCATTTAGTGGGTACAATTGTGGTGTACTCATGCTATTCTTCTGCATATGTTTTCGTTTGCAGATCCAGGTACATCATTCCAGCCTCATAATTAGTTGTGCACCTGCTGCTGCTACTATGGACACTTCGAGGTACATCTGCCGTGTTCGCAGACCTAGGAGTCCCCCTCTTCCTTTTCGTGTAGTTCTTCTTCTGTTACTTCTAAACATTGATGTATAGAACATATAGTACATTCTTAGAAACATGTGACTTATGATGTTCCGGGTCTTGGGGAAAACTCTGTATGTACTTTGAGAGTGTTATTGTATTTGCCGAGCAAAATTCCTATCCTACTTCATTTCTGTTACTATTAATGGTTTGGATTTATGTTTATTTTGTTGTTACACCGCTAATGTTAGGCTTACATAGTCGTAGGGACTAGGTGCCGTCGGGACCTCTCACGGAGGGAAGGTTGGGTCGTGAGTCGCAAGCCAATTTATTAGAGTCTCGCGGATCAGTACAGAAACGTCTGTACTTATCTTTGGGAGGCTATGGAACTATTAGGAAAAATACTTCTTGAATCTTTGTCGTGCGAAATTTGTCGACATCAAATTCTAAACTTCTGTATTCTATTCTTTCTCACAGATGGTGAGGACCCCTACCAAAGGACCTGATGACCAGGCACTCGCGCCCCCTTCTTGAGCCACTAGAGGCCGGGGTCCGGGTAGAGGATGACCACGTGGTGCAACCAGAGCACTTGCGCGAGCTGCGACAGAAGAGCCCCTAGCGGCTCCGGCTGAAGGGCAGGCACCTGAGGTGCCTATTGCTACACTAGCCCTCCATGAGACTCTAGACTAGTTCATGAGCATGTTGAGCACCTTAGCTCAGGCTGGATTGATCCCACTAGCTCCTGCCACATCTCAAGCCAGGGAGGGGCACAGACTCCATCATCATGTAAGCCTGAGCAGAGGGTCCAGGTTGACCATGCCCCTGGGTTTATCCTTATGCAGCTGGTAACTTCGGTCCAGCACGAGATTAGGACAACTGCTTCTGAGGCGGAGCAGCTCAGACTTGATAGGTACAAGAATTACCACCCACATACATTCAGCGGATTGGCTATAGATTATGCCCAATGCTTTCTTGAAGAGTATCACCGTATTCTCCGTACTCTTGGCGTATCATAGACGAGTGGGGTTTCTTTTACCACCTTCCAACTTAGAGGAGTAGCCTATCAATGGTGTCATGCTTATGAGGTCAGTAGTCCAGCTAAGGCAGCTTCACTTACATGGACTCAGTTCTGGAACATGTTTTTAAGAGAGTATGTCCCTCAGAGCCTCAGGGACTCATGGCGTGCGGAGATTGAGAAACTGCACCAGGGGGATATGATTGTGTAGAGTATGCAGTCCGCTTCAGTGATTTGGCCCGACATGCACTGGACTTGGTTTCCACAGCTCGAGAGCGGGTTTGTCGTTTTATTGAGGGACCGCACCCCAGTATTTGGATCAGTATGGCCAGGGAGTTGGAGATAGATATTTCTTATTAGTAGGTTGTTAGTATTGCTAGGAGATAGGAGGGCATGCTTGCCTTGGATAGAGAGGAGAGGGAGGCCAAGATGCCTTGAGAGTCTGGCACTTATAAATACTCGTTCCCCAGCTGCAGTTCGTCATGGTAGGGGTTATATGAGTCGCCCCGTTCATTCAGCCCTTCTAGCCGCCAGTGGTGTTCCAGCCCCTTCTAGGCCCCAGGAGCCTTATTATGCACCTCCAGTATTTAGTGTGCCTCCTGCACGGGGTGCTTTTACTGGCTAGTACATCAGACTTGGTCCAAATCACTCACAACAGCCACGCCCTCCAAGAGCTTGTTTTGGGTGTGGCTACACTCGCCATATGGTGAGGGAATGCCCCGGACTTAGGAGGGGTGCACCTCCACCGGGTCCTCAGGCTATGATTCCAGCACTAGCTACCGCCCCACCTGCTCAGCCAGCTTGAGGTGGAGGTCGGGGAGGTTGAGGTCGTCCTAGAGGGGGAGGTCAGGCCCGATAGTATGCTCTTCCGAATCGCACAGAGGTAGTTTCTTCCGGCTCTGTCATTACATGTATTATTCTGGTCTATCATAGAGATACGTTGGTATTATTTGACCTAGGCTCTAAATATTCCTATGTGTCCTCTTATTTTGCCCCGTATTTGGGCATATCTCGGGATTCTTTGAGTTCCCATATTTATGTGTCTACTTCTGTGGGAGATTCTCTTGTTGTGGACGCGTGTATCGGTCGTGTTTGATTGCTCTTAGTTGTTTTGAAACCACAACCGATTTATTATTACTCAACATAGTAGACTTTGATGTTATCTTGGGCATGGACTGGTTGTCACCGCACTATGTTATTCTTGATTATCACGCTAATACCGTGATGTTGCCTATGCTAGGTTTACCGCGATTAAAGTGGAGGGATACCTTAGAGTACACTCTCAACATAGTTATTTCATTTCTTAAGGCTCAACGAATGGTTGAGAAGGGGTGTGATGCGTATCTAGCTTATATGAGAGATGTCAGTATTGATACCCCTACAGTTGAGTCTGTTCCAGTAGTAATGGACTTCCCATATGTGTTTCCAGCTGATCTTCTGGGCATGCCACCTGACAGAGATATTGATTTTGGCACTGATTTGTTTTCGTACAGTTACCACATCTCTATTCCTCCATATCGTATGGCTCCTCCTGAGTTGAAGGAGTTAAAAGAGCACTTATGAGAGTTTCTTGATAAGGGCCTCATTCAGCCTAGTGTGTCACCTTGGGGTGCTCCGGTCTTATTTGTTAAGAAAAAGGATGGTTCTATGCATATGTGCATTGATTATCGCCAACTGAACAAAGTTATAGTGAAGAACATGTATACATTGCCTCGTATTGATGACTTATTTGATCAGTTACAGGGTGCTAGGGTATTTTCCAAGATTGACTTACCTTAAGGCTATCATCAGTTAAAGTTTCGGGAGCCAGATATCCTGAAGACTGCTTTCAGGACTCGGTATGGTCACTATGAGTTTCTTGTGATGTATTTTGGGCTAACCAATGCCCCATAATCTTTTATGCAATTAATGCAGAGTGTGTTCCAGTCTTATCTTGACTCGTTCGTCATTGTGTTTATCAATGACATTGACCTTAAGAGAAAAGAAGTTAAATGAATTTTTTTTAAAGTGTGAGTTTTTTCTAGACTCTGTGGCTTTCTTGGGACATGTACTATCGAGTGACGGGATCAAGGTAGATCCGAAGAAGGTGGAAGCAATGCAGAGTTGGCCTAGACCGTCATCAGCTACGGAGATCTGGATATTTCTCTGTTTGGTGGGGTATTAACATCATTTTGTAAAGGGATTCTCATCTATTGCAGCACATATGACCAGGATGACACAGAAGGGTGCTCCGTTCAGGTAAACAAAGGAGTGTGAGGAGAGCTTTGAGAAGCTCAAGAAAGCTCTGATTACAGCCCCAGTATTGGTACTGCATACAGGTTAGGGGTCTTACACTATATATTGTGATGCGTCGCGGATTGATCTCGGCGTGGTGTTGATGTAGGACGGTAGTGTGATTGCCTACGCGTCCAGACAACTGAAGGTGAACGAGAAAAACTATCATATCCACGACATTGAATTAGCAACTATTGTTCATGCCTTGAAGATTTGGCGGCACTATTTGTATGGTGTTCCTTGTGAGAATTACACCGATCATCGGAGTTTGCAGCATCTATCCAAGAAAAAAGATCTTAACTTGCGTCAACGGAGGTGGTTGGAGGTACTTAAGGACTATAATATCACCAGTTTTTACCACCCCGGAAGGCCAACGTGGTGGCCGATGTTTTTAGTCATCGGGCGGAGAGTTTGTGGAGTTTAGCATATTTACCAGCAACATAGAGGCCATTGGCGTTGGATATTCAGGACTTAGCGAGGCAGTTTGTGAGATTTGATATTTCTGAGCCGAGTCGAGTATTGGCTTGTGTAGTCTCTCGGTCTTCTCTTTATGATCGTATCAGGGAGCGTTAGTATGATGACCCTCATATGCTTGTCCTTAGGGACATGATCCAACACAGTGATGCTAAGGAGGTCACTATTCGGGATGCTGCTGCATTGAGGATGTAGGGCAGACTATGTCTGCCCAATGTAGATAGTTTGCGTGAGTTGATTCTCCAGGAGGCTCACAGCTCGCGGTACTCCATTCATCCGGGTGCCGCGAAGATGTATCAGTACTTGAGGCAACATTAATGGTGGATGAGGATGAAGAAGGACATAGTGTATTATGTGGCACGATGTCTAAATTCCTAGCAGGTGAAGTTTGAGCATCAACGGCTGGGTGGGTTGCTTCAGAAGTTAGAGATTCCAGAGTGGAAATGGGAGCGGATCACCATGGATTTCGTTGTTGGACTCCCACGGACGAGTTTAATGCAGTTTAGGTGATTGTGGATAGGCTGACCAAGTCAGCTGATGTTTAGCTTAAAGAATATATATTTTCATGTATATCGCCTCATATTTTACTTTTGTTTCGTGAGTTTTTGATGTTAATTGTGATGATTTATATTTATTTGTGGTGTTTTTATGGGTAGGAATGATTTGAGAGCAATTGGGGATGAAACGCACAAAATTAGAAAAAGAACGCACAAAACCGGAAATATTGCTTTTTTGGGCGCCACAAGCAGGGCTTGGCGCCACTTGTGGCGCTGGAGACAGTTTTCTCTTGCAAGGCAGTGCCCTGGTGGGCGCCCGACGCTACTCAGGGCGCCGATGACAGGAATTTTTCCTATTTCGACCGGGACTCGGTTAATTCGACCCTAGACCTACCCAACACGTATAAAAGCAAGTCTTAACTCAATTTTGAGGGAGGAAGGTGACTTTTAGAGAAAAACACAAGAACACAGCCGCCGTGGAGGCCGGAATTCATCAAGTTCCATCTTGCTTCCACCAAACTTAGTAATTGTTATGTTTCTTTGTATGATTTGTTGTTTTGCTACTATGTCTATGTGGAGCTAAACTTCACGTTCTAGTGTTGTGGTTCTTTCATGAATATTGTTATTCGAATATTGATTTTGATTTCTTAGTTTATCGCATTGGTTTATTTATTCAATCTTGCGCTTAATTATTTGATTGCTTGATCACCAATTGAATACAATCTACGAATTTAGAGCTGAACTTGAAAGTGGGAATATTAGATTGCATATAGGATTGAGTAGAGCAAGTTCTTGAACTTGGGAAACAGGGAACAGATTCGCGGTTAGGATAAACATATACCTCATTGCCTTGCTTGGTTAATTTATAGGAATTATAAATGCGTTCTTGTTGATTCTAACTCCATAGATATATAGGCATTAGGTTAGCTTGAATAGGCGAGTAAGAACTCGACAGATTCTTATGACTAATATTAACCCTGTTAACCAATAAGCCAGATAAATTAATTAGTTAATTCAATTGAAGAATACAATATGATTGTTAGATAGCCCATAACCCTAGATCGTTGATATCATAAAAATCGGCTTTTCCCTTGTTCAGAGTTCACTATTTGTTTTCTTTATTTTAATTAGTTTAGAATCAAATATTATTAGGGTTAATTCTTGTTTAGATAATTAGGATAGTCTAATTTAGTTAATAGTTAATCATAAGTCCTCGTGGGTTTGACATCCGACTTTTAGTCACTTTATTACTTGACGACCGCGTATACTTGCGTGTGCGTTTGGCCGCAACAGGTTTTTGGCGCCGTTGTCTGGGACTTAGAAATTAACTATTTTTCTATATTAGACTTTTACTTTTATCTTTACAGGTTTTTATTTTCTTCTTCTCTTTTTTTGAATATTTTTATTTTTATAACAATTTTGATCTCTCTTAGTGTGTTTCTAGTTCTCTCAATATGACATCTGGGGATGAAATATCCGGAGTTAAGGTTATTGATGCAGACGCTTGGTTGACAGAAAACTTTTATGGCCCGTCCTTTTGGGCTTGTCATGATGAGGTCTAAATTTGAATATGGGAATAAGGGTTGGTATTGGGAAGAATATTTACGATTAAGAGAATACGAGGAATGATGTTATCTTCTAACAAAATTGGTGAATGAATGGTTTAAGGAGAGAGTTGAACTTGTACAGGAATTTGACAGGTTTGGCTTGGTTGTGCGTAACTTAGATGAAAATTTTAGTGCAAAGGTTGATGCATGTAACGCCCAACAATTTAATAATGAGTTGTGTGAAGCTGAAAAAAAATTTCAAGACCAAATTGAGGAGCTAAAACGAGAATACCAATCACTAGACCATGTTTTTCTTGAGGATGCCAATATTGTGAAGAGTGATATAAAGTCATATGAGGGAGTAGATATGAGAGACTTGTGTGTATGTAAATATGGGGATGCAAATAGTAGTAAAATTCATGAGTTAGGGCACATTAGACCTCATTCCAATCATTTTTCCACATTGTGTTTAGATAGTAAGATAGTAATCGAGCCATCTGAGCCTATGAGGGAGTCAAAGGGTGAGTATGAGAGTGTCTATATTCTTGAATTTGTTGTGCCAAAAAGCAAAAATTACATTCCTCATCTAAAGGCCGAGAAGTGCAAAATGAAAAATCTATTATTGGGTCTGGTTATCTTTGTAGCCCCACCAAAGGAGCATAGCCACAGACTGGATGCCCTATTAGGGGACAATGCATAAGTTCAAGGTGGAGGCAAAAAGTGGTTCAACGTGCCGCGACGTTAAATCAGGCGCTTGTTGGGAGGCAACCCAACTGTATTGTTTTCTTTCATTTAGTTTTTATTTTATTTTATTTTTATTATCTTGTAGTATTTATTTTTGTTTTGTAGGACTATGAGCATAGGAAACAAAGCCAATGGAAGAGTGCAAAAGCGAGCTAGATGGTTGGAAATAAGTGTGGGGTGCCCGCACAAAAGACCATCCGTGGGAGAAATCTAAGTACCCCGTGAGCTACTAGTGCTTCGGCCTTTGGCCTTTCGGGGAGTTTCTTGTCGACCTGTCACTACCCAAAACCTAACTCTGATCGTGATGGCGCCCAACACCGGGGTCAGGCAAGCCAAAACTTAATTTATAGTAAATTTCCTTTATTTGACAAAACATTCCAATACTTGCTACATTTCAAATTGTAACATTAAGTGGAAATAGTTAAATTAACCAACTTAAACAGAAGTAACCATAAAGGATCATGAACCAACATATATATATATATATATATATTATATATACAGTCCCAAAATACGAAATGTCTACTACGTGTCTGCCAGGAACTAGTGTCACGAGTCCTACGGGCATACTAACAGAATATACAAAAGATATAATATAACTTTCCCACTGTATGGAGGAAATAGACGGGAAATAAAAAAAGAAACTCCATGGTGCTGCCAAGGATCCACAGGATAAGCAGCTCACTGTGAAGTCAGGTCCAATCTATACTCAGAATCGAGCTCCGGTCTGATAACCAGATGCACCAGCCTCAGAACTTGTACAATTAAGTACCGAAGCGTAGCATGAGTACATAAATAAATATGTACCCAGTGAGTATCCCATCTAATCTCGAAGAAGTTGTGACGAGAGATCGACTTGACACTCACTAGGGTCCAACAATATTGTTTACAAGATATGATAACAGCAGTAGGCATACGAGGAAGATGAAAACAGTTAACATTACAGGTAACTGCAATTCAAATAAATGCTGGAAGTAAATAAACAATTACTACTTCATTTTCCCTCGAGGGATCTGTCAGTTCAATATCATAATAATCATATATGTGCACTTCCGAGGGTCGAACGG
The DNA here is from genome assembly GCA_005239495.1 of Nicotiana undulata. NCBI lineage: Eukaryota > Viridiplantae > Streptophyta > Magnoliopsida > Solanales > Solanaceae > Nicotiana > Nicotiana undulata. The sequence goes on from ML248831.1 coordinate 26,094, forward strand.
CCCGAACCATAATGTATCTTTCAATCCGCCGTGGCGTACGGCCCGCTCCCATGAGAGTGGGGGAAATAACACTCCGCTCACGGAATGTAAATTGCGAAGCGGTCACATGCACACACAATATTCTCCATAAATTACATTTCAATGAACAATTCCTTTAAATTATCCAATTCCATGATCTCAGGGAACAAAGCTACATATAACATGAATTCATGAAGCATATAATTCATTTCGAGGAAAACACAAAGCATAATGTGGGCCTAACTACCCGGACATAACAATAATAGCCGCTACATACGTACGGACTCTCGTCACTTTGTACGTACGTAGCCCCAAAAAACATTAACACACAGCATTTAGATCACCTATGGGGACAATTCCCTCTTACAAGGTTATAAAGGAGATGCACCTCGTGTCAAACCTACTTTCCGGGTCAAGAATGCGCCCGAAACTCCAAATCGTCTCCCATGGACTCGAAACTAGCCACAAGTTACTTAATTATATCAATAAATGCTAAATGAATCAGTTCTAATGCATGGAAGTGAGTTTTCTAAAATTTTTCCCAAAAAGTCAAAAATCAAACCCAGGCCCGCTCGGTCCAAACCCGAAGTTCGGACCAAAACCCGATTACCCATTTGCCCCCGAGCCCGGATATATAAATAGTTTTGGAATCCGACCTCAATTTGAGGTGTAAATCCCCAAATTTCAATATTCTTTGGTTTTTCCCAAAATTCCCAATTTCACCTTGAAAACCCTAAATTCTAGGATGAAATCTTGTAAAAAGAATTTCAGGAGTGAAGACGATGAGTTAGAAATCAGTTACAAACATTTTAGAGAAGAAAGTGTGCTTCGAAAATCGCCTCTTATGTTTTGGGGTCTTGAAAAATGAAGAAAATGCTGAAAGTCTCACTTATTTATACCCCTCTCAGGCCTCCCCACCGCGGACCATGCTAAGGCGACCGCGCCCGCGAAGGCCTCCCCATCGCGGGCCGCGCTAAGGCGACCGCGGACCGCGCAAGGCGACCGCGTCCACGAGGAATCCCACCGCGGGCCGCGAAAAAGGGACCGCGGACCGCACCAGCGGGTTCAGAGAATCTCAAATCTCTGAACCTGCAACAACTCTGATCTATGCCTAACACACCCCGAGACCTACCCGAAACTCACCCGAGCCCTCGGAACCCCAAACCAAAAGTGTACACAACCTCGAAAACATCCTATGGACTTACTTTTGTAATCAAATCACCAAAATGACATCGCAACCATCGAATTAAACCTCAAAATTAAGGAACTTTTCTCACAACTTCTTTAAACCTCAGCTTTTGCATTATAGGTTCGAATCTCGTCAAATGGATTCCGTTTCTTACCAAACTTCACAGACATAACAACTATAATATATAGGACCCGTACCGGGCTCCGAAACCATAATACGGGCCCGATACCACTGGTTTCACATAGAATTCCCTTTTCAAAAACCTTTATATTTTTTCAGAAAACAATTTTTCTTCAAAAATTCTTTCCTCAAACTTGGGACCTCGGAATTCGATTCCGAGCACACGCCCAAGTCCCATATTTTCCTACGGACCTTCCGGGACCGTTAAATTACGGGTCCGGGTCTGTTTGCCAAATATGTTGACCAAAGTCAACTTTACTCAATTTTCAATACAAAAATATCATTTTCATTAGTTATTTTTCTCATAACGGCTTCTCGGCTACATGTCCGGGCTGCGCACACAAATCGAGGTGAGATAGAAAGAGGTTCTCGTTACCTCAGAACATAGATTTAGCTAGAAATACGCGGGATGACCTTTTGGGTCATCACAATCTTCACCTCTAAAAGAAATGTTCGTCCTTGAATGGACATAGAAAGATACCTGAATCGGGGAAAAGATGGGGATATCGGCTCCGCATATCGAACTCGGACTCCCAAGTCGCCTCCCCGACTGGTTGGCCCCTCCACTGGACCTTTACGGAAGAAACTCTCTTGGTTCTTAACTGGCGATCCTGTCAGTCAATAATAGCAACTGGATCCTCCTCGTAGCCCAACCTCTCATCCAACTGAATAGCATTGAAATCAACCACGTGAGAGAAGTCGACATGGTACCTCCAGAGCATGGATACATGAAGGGACCTATAAACCGCGGGCTCAACTTTCCCTTCTTCCCGAACCTCATAATACCCTTCATCGGCGAGACTTTCAACGGGACTTTATCTCCCTCCATAAACGATACATCACGCGCCTTATGATCCGCGTAACTCTTCTGTCTGGACTGTGATGTGCGGAGCCTCTCTTGAATCAACTTCACTTTCTCCAAAGCATCCTTCATTAGGTCGGTGCCATATAACTTAGCCTCGCCAGGCTCAAACCACCCGATAGGAGAACGACATCACCGACCATACAAAGCCTCAAATGGAGCCATCTTGATGCTGGACTGGTAACTATTATTGTAAGCAAACTCGGCCAAAGGCAAGAACTGGTCCCACTAACCTCCGAAATCAAGCACACATGCCCTGAGCATGTCCTCTAATATCTGAACTGTCCGCTCTGACTGACCATCAATCTGAGGGTGAAATGTTGTGCTGAGATCTATCTGGGTGCCCAACTCACTATGAAATGCTCTCCAGAAGTGTGAGGTGAACTGAGTACCTCGATCTGATATAATGGACATCGGTACACCGTGCAATCAGACTATCTCCCGAATGTAGATCTGAGCTAACCCCTCAGAAGTATAAGTAGTAGCTACTGGAATGAAATGCGCCGATTTGGTCAACCTATACACAATGACCCAAACCGCATCGACCTTCTGCAAGGTCCGAGGCAACCCAACCACAAAGTCCATAGTGATGCGCTCCCACTTCCACTCAGGAATGGGCATCTGTTGAAGTAGGCTCCCTGGCTTCTAGTGCTCATACTTGACCTCCTGGCAATTAAGACATCTATCCACATGCCCCACTATGTTCTTCTTCATCCGCCTCCACCAGTAATGCTGCTTCAAATCACGATACATCTTCGTAGCACCAGGATGAACAGAATACCGAGAACTGTGTGCCTCCTCTAGAATCCTCTCCCTTAGGCCTTCAACATTAGGAACACATAAAAGACCCTGAAGTCTCAGAACACCATCCTCACCAATAGTAACCTCCTTGGCACCACCCTGAACCACTCTCTCCCGATGCTCTACTAAGCACGGATCATCGAACTGTCGGGCCCTGATCTCTCCCAATAACGAAGACTGAGAAACCACATGTTCAAGAACTCGGCGAGGCTATGAAAGGTCTAATCTCACCAGGCGATTAGCCAAGGACTGAGTGTCCAAGGCTAGAGGTCTCTCCTCTGCTGCAATATAAGCCAAACTACACATACTCTCCGCCTTCCCGCTCAAAGCATTTGCTACCACATTTGCCTTGCCCGAATGATAAAGAATGGTGATGTCATAATCCTTCAGCAACTCAAGCCACCTGCACTGTCTCAAATTAAGATCCCTTTGCTTGAACAAGTGCTGCAAGCTGCGGGGGTCTGTATAAACCTCACAAGACACCCCATACAAATAATGCCTCTAAATCTTAAGAGCATTAACAATCGCCGCCAACTCCAAATCGTGCATAGGGTAATTCTTCTCATGAACCTTCAGCTGGCGCGAAGCATAAGTAATGACTCTCCCTTCCTGCATCAACACACATCCCAAACCAACGCGTGAAGCGTCACAATATACCGTATACATCCCAGCACCGGAAGTCAATACTAGGACTGGTGCTGAGGTCAATTCTGCCTTGAGCTTCTGAAATATTGCCTCGCACTCATCGGACCATCGAAATAGGGAATTCTTCTGAGTCAATCTATTCAATGGAGCTGCAATAGAAGAGAACCCCTCCACAAACCGGCGGTAATAACTTACTAGGCCCAAGAAGCTCCTGATCTTTGTAGCTGAAGTAGGACGCGGCCAACTCTGAACTACCTCAATCTTCTTAGGATCGACCTTGATACCCTCTCCGGATACCACATGTCCCAAGAATGCCACAGAATTCAACCAGAACTCACACTTGGAGAACTTAGCATATAGCTTCTGTTCCCGCAAGGTCTGGAGCACAACTCTCAAATGTTGCTCGTGCTCCCCCAGGCTACGTGAGTAAATCAAGATGTCATCAATGAAGACAATGACAAAGGAATCAATATACAGCCTGAACACCCTATTCATCAAGTCCATGAATACTTCTGGGGCATTAGTCAAGCCAAAGGACATCACCAGGAACTCATAATGGCCATATCTCGTACGAAAAGCAGTCTTCAGAATATCTGAGGTCCGAATCTTCAACTGATGATATCCCAATCTCAAATCAATCTTAGAAAACACCCGAGCCCTCCAACTGGTCAAACAAATCATCGATGCGCGACAAAGGGTACTTGTTCTTAATGGTGACCTTGTTCAATTGGCGGTAATCAATACACAACCGCATAGACTCATCCTTCTTCTTCACGAATAGAACTGGAGCACCCCACGATGATGCACTCGACCTGATAAACCCCTTAGCTAGCAACTCCTCAAGCTGCTCCTTCAACTTTTTCAACTCTTTCGAAGCCTTACGGTACGGGGGAATTGAAATAGGCTGGGTGCCTGAAGCTAAATCAATGCAGAAATTAATATCACGATCCGTAGGTGCCTGGAATGTCTGAAGGAAATACATCAGCAAACTCTCGAACAACTAGCACTGAATCAATTGTCAGAGACTCGGCGGTGGCATCCCGCACATAAGCAAGATACGCCAGACAACCCTTCTCGACCATGTGTCGAGCCTTCAAGAATGAAATAACCCGGCTGGCTGCACTAACTGAGGAGCCTCTCCACTCCAGCCTAGGCGACTCGGGAATGGCCAAAGTAATTGTCTTGGCATGGAAATCTAGCACGACATGATAAGGAGATAGCCAATCCATGCCTAAAATAACCTCGAAATCAACCATGTCGGGAAATAGAAGGTCCGCTCTGGTATCGAACCCACAGAAGGTGATCACATAAGACCGATAGACCCGGTCTACCACTACAGAATCTCCCACAGGAGTGGACATATATATAGGAGAACCCAAGGACTCACGAGGAACATCCAGAAAATGAGCAAATAAGGCTGAAACATATGAATAAGTGAATCCTGGATCAAATAACACTGATGCCTCTCTACCACATACTGAAATAATACCTGTAGTCACGGCAACTGAGGCCACTTCATTTGATCTGGCCGGAATAGCATAGAATCTAGCTGGAGCACCGGAAGAGTGAGCTCCGCCAGGTTGAACAGGAGCGGACTGACCTCCCCTTGACTGGCCTCCACCTCTAGGACGACCCCTGCCGCCATGTCCTCCACCTCTAGGTGGCCAGACTGCTGGTGCTGGACCCATAGGCTGATATCCCTGCTGCACTGCTTTTCCCCGTAACTTGGGACAATGCCTCTTCATATGACCTGGATCCCCACACTCATAACAACCTCCAGGTATCATAGCTTGCTTCCCCAGAGAATAACCCTAAATGGCTGGAGGGCGATGTGTACTCTCTGGCATAGCACTGGTAAGGACTGGAGGATCCCTGATGACTAGAATAACCATCGGGTGAACTCTGAATAGATTGAGGGCGGTAGGGACGCTCTGGCATGGCGCTGAACTGAGGCCTCGCTGGAACACCTCGCGGAGGTGGTGGGGGTGCTGAATATGGAGGCCTGCTGGGTTGACCTCTACCAAACTGACCTCTGCCCCTAACTGGGGAACCTCTGAAATCCCTGGAGAATCTAGCCCTCTTATCCTGCTGGCCCTGCTCCATGCTCCTCAACCGATAACCCTCGATCCTGCGAGCAATCTCCACCACGAACTGATAAGGAGTCCCCGTCTCCACCTCTCGGGCCATGTTGGCCCTAATACGTGGATGCAACCCAACTACAAATCTCTGCACTCTCTCAGCATCAGTAGGTAGTATCATGAGTGTATGGCGTGACAACTCTGAAAATCTAGCCTCACAATCTGTCACTAACATATGTCCCTGCTCTAGCTGCTCAAACTGGTACCGCAACCCTTCCCTCTCAGAGGGTGGATATATCTATCCAGGAATAGCTGAGTGAACTGCCCCCAAGTGATAGGAGGAGAATCTGCCGGCCTGTTGTGGATATAAGACTGCCGCCATCTGCGAGCTCTGCCCTCCAACTGAAAGGTAGTGAAATCCACTCCATAGGACTCTAGTATCCTCATGTTGTGCACTCTGTCCTTGCACCTGTCAATAAAATCCTGGGCATCCTCGCCTCGCTCACCCTCGAAGACTGGAGGGTGTAATCTGGTCCACCTGTCCAATAATTTCTACGGATCGCCGTCCGCAGCTGGTCTGGGCTCAGGTGTTGCTGTTACAGGCTTGACCCCACCCACGGGCAGTGTACCCGGGGTATGATGTACTGTTGCTGCCTGACCTGCGGCCTGGGCGGTAGGGGACTTGGCTCCCCTCCCGCCTGAGATGTGGCATGATCCGCTGGAAATAAGCCAGCCTGGGACATAGTGTCCATAAATCTCATCATACGGCCCATGACCTCCTGGAAGCCTGGCGCCGTCATAAAGTCCACTGGAGCAGGATCTGATGGGGGCACCTCGTCCTGCTCCTCTATGATGGGGTCCCCCACTGGTGGTGCAACTGGAGTAGCTCTTGGACGCCATTGTCCCCTACCTCGGGCCGGTGCCCTCCCCCGGCCTCTGCCACAGCCTCAGACGGCAGGGGTAGTGGCATCTCCCGGGTCTGGAACGTCAGTTGCGCACATCCTCACCATCTGTGAGAGAATAGGAGAGTGATATTTAGTATACCATCGACTGCACGATAGAATATGAATAAAGAGAAGTTTCCTAACACCCTATAGCCTCATGAAGATAAATACAGACGTCTCTGTACCAATCCGCAAGACTATACTGGGTTTGCCCGTGACTCGTGAGACCTATGTGAACCTAGAGCTCTGATACCATGTTGTCACGACCCAAAACATAACTCAGGTCGTGATGGCGCCCAACACCGGGGTCAGGCAAGCCAACACTTAAATTTATAGTGAATTTCCTTTATTTGACTAAATGTTTCAATACTTGATACATTTCAAATTGTAACATTAAGTGGAAATAGTTAAATTAACCAACTTAAGCATAAGTAACCATAAAGGATCCTAAACCAACAAATATATATATATATATATATATATATATATATATATATATATATATATATATATATATATATATATATACAGTCCCAAAATACGAAATGTCTACTACGTGTCTGCCAGGAACTAGTGTCACGAGTCCTACGGGCATACTAAAAGAATATACAAAAGATATAGTATAATTTTCCCACTGTCTGGAGGAAATAGACGGGAAATAACAAAAGAAACTCCATGGTGCTGCCGAGGATCGTCAGGAGAAGCAACTCACTGTGAAGTCAGGTCCAATCTATACTCAGAATCGAGCTCCGGTCTGATAACCAGATGCACTAGCCTCAGAACCTGTACAATTAAGTACATAAGCGTAGCATGAGTACATAAATAAATATGTACCCAGTGAGTATCCAGTCTAATCTCGAAGAAGTAGTGACGAGAGGTCGACTTGACACTTGCTGGGGTCCAACAATATAGTTTACAAGATATGATAACAGCGGTAGGCATACGAGGAAGATGAAAACAGTGAACATTACAGGTAACTGCAATTCAAATAAATGTTGGAAGTAAATAAGCAATTACTACTTCATTTTCCCCCAAGGGATCTTTCATTTCAATATCCATGAAATCTTTAACAATTTAGCATGCGCATACGGGATAAGGACAACCAGCCTGAGCCATCATAATAATCATATATGTGCACTGTTGAGGGTCGAACGGCCCGAACCATAATGTATCTTTCAATCCGCCGTGGCATACGGCCCGCTTCCATGAGAGTGGAGAAAATAACACTTCGTCCGCGAAATGTAAATTGCGAAGCGGTCACATGCACACACAATATTCTCCATACATTAATTTTCAGTGAAAATTCCTATAAATTGTCCAATTCCATGATCTCAGGGAACAAAGCTACATATAACATGAATTCATGAAGAATATAATTCATTTCGAGGAAACCACAAGGCATGATGTGGGCCTAACTACCCGGACATAATAATAATAGCCGCTACGTACGGACTCTCGTCACTATGTACGTACTTAGCCCCCACAAACATTAACACATAGCATTTAGATCATCTATGGGGACAATTCCCTCTTACAAGGTTAGAAAGGAGACTCACCTCGTGTCGAACCTACTTTCCGGGTCAAGAATGCGCCCGAAACTCCAAACTGGTCTCCCAAGGACTCGAAACTAGCCACAAGTTACTTAATTATATCAATAAATGCTAAATGAATCAGTTCTAATGCATGGAAGTGAGTTTTCTAAAGTTTTTCCAAAAAAGTCAAAAATCGAACCCGGGCTCACTCGGTCCAAACCCAAAAGTTCGGACCAAAACTCGATTACCCATTCGCCCCCGAGCCCGGATATATAAATGGTTTTGGAATCCGATCTCAATTTGAGGTCTAAATCCCCAACTTCCAATATTCTTAGGTTTTACCCAAAATTCCCAATTTCACCTTGAAAACCCTAGATTCTAAGTTGAAATCTTGTAAAAAGAAGTTAAGGAGTGAAGAAGATGAGTTAGAAATCACATACAAACGTTTTGGAGAAGAAAGTGTGCTTGGAAAATCGCCTTTTATCTTTTGGGGTCTTGAAAAATGAAGAAAATGCTGAAAGTCTCACTTATTTATCCCCCTCTGAGGCCTCCCCACCGCGGACCGCGCTAAGGCGACCGCGCCCGCGAAGGCCTCCCCACAGCGGGCCGCGCTAAGGCGACCGCGGACCGCGAAGGATCTTCCACCGCGGACCGTACAAGGCGACCGCGGCTGCAACAACTCCCACCGCGGGCCGCAAAAAATGGACCGCAGACCGCACCAGCGGGTTCAGAGAATTGAGGTTCTCTGAACCTGCAGCTCTGATCTATTCCTAACACACCCCGGGACCTACCCGAAACTCCCCCAAGCCCTCGGAACCCCAAACCAAAAGTGTACACAACCTCGAAAATATCCTACGGACTTACTCGTGTAATCAATTCACCAAAATGACATCGCAACCATCGAATTAAACCTCAAAATTAAGGAAATTTTCTCACTTCTTTAAACCTCAGCTTTTGCATTATAGGTCTGAATCTCGTCAAATGGATTTTGTTTCTTACCAAACTTCACAGACATAACAACTATAATATATAAGACCTGTACCGGGCTCCAAAACCATAATACGGGACCGATACCACTGGTTTCACATAGAATTTCCTTTTCAAAATCCTTTATATTTTTTCAGAAAACAATTTTTCTTCAAAAATTCTTTTCTCGAACTTGGGACCTCGGAATTCGATTCCGAGCACACGCCCAAATCCCATATTTTCCTACGGATCTTCCGGGACCGTCAAATCACGGGTCCGGGTCTGTTTGCCAAAAATGTTGACCAAAGTCAACTTTACTCCATTTTCAATACAAAAATATCATTTTCATTAGTTTTGTTTTCTCATAATGGCTTCCCGGCTACATGCCCGGGCTGCGCACGCAAATCGAGGTAAGATAGAAGGAGGTTCTCGTGACCTCGGAACACAGATTTAGCTAGAAATACGCGGGATGACCTTTTGGGTTATCACACCACCCTCGTTATTGTTTGCTTTATTTGTGCATCGGGGACTATGCATGCTTTAAGTGTGGGGTGGGAAGTATTCTACTTGTGATTTTAATGTATAATTGTGTAATTGGTTTTTAAATTTTTTAGTGTTAACTAGTTTTGTTTAGTTAGTTAGTTTTTATTTTTAAATTTTATTTTCATTTTTTAGTTTTAGTTAGTGTTAAACAACAAATTGAAAAAAAAATATAGAAAAAGCTCGGACTTTTCCTGACGATGGATCTGTTGGACAATTTTCTTGAGGGATGAAGTCCGATTTAAAAATACAAAAACATTTTTTTTTGTAGGATAGTTAGGTAGTATCCCTTGGTTTTTCTTTGGTCACCGGTTCTTTTCCAAGGGTGTAGCTCGAACCGGGCACTTTAAACTTTAATTTTTTTTTGGAGTAGTTAGGAAGAAACTGAGTAACTTGAAAATACCCACGGACATGTTTGGTGTCGGCATAATAGGTATGACATACATTCTGCTTCCCCTTGTATTGGGTTTGACATGTGATACCTAAGAAAAATTAAATAGCCTATTTTGCGACGCCTTAGCTCAGTTGCTTGACTTGTAAGCCACATAGTGCAATATTGCTTAATTTTCTCAATTATGTATGCTTGCTTGACTTGAGAATTGAACAAAACCGTTGTGATTGGGTCATGTGCAATGTGTGTGTGAGGTTTAGTTATCTTCTATGATATCCGGTGTAGTCTAGAACTTGCCCCGTGTGTTAATTGAAGCAAAAATGTAAGTTATGCTAATCTAGGAGATGGCGTAGGCATTTTCTTGCTTGTTCATGGATGTACTTGTCCACAAAAATTAAAAAAATTCCATTGCTAGCCCCTTTAAGCCTTTTGACCTTTTCTTTGGTACCCACATTACAAGTCGTACCCCTATTTAATTTTTAAATTGAGATTTTTGCACCTTTACCTCCTAAGGCACTTTGTCGCTAAAAGAAGTAGGGTGAGATATTGGGGATTAGTTTTGAGTGGAGCCATGGAAGGGCCTTTTGGTGCATTAAAATTGAAATCAAAAGCCACTAACCAATTAACTTTCATGTATGGAGTGTGTGGGGAAAAAAATATTGTTGTAAAAGAAAGAAGAAAAAAAATGATAGAAGAAGTATGTAGAAAAAGATACACACCTCCAAATTTTATTAATATGTGCTAGTGGGAGTATAGAGATGCTTAATTGAAAAAGATCTATGTTGAATATGGGTTGTGGCAAGTGAATTTGTTGAGGAGCATATGTGTTGAATTGTGAATGTAGTGTATTAAATTGCTTAGGAGGGTAGCCACTATTCCTAAACATATCCGACCCGTCCCTTAGCCTACATTACAACCTTGAAAGTCCTAATTGATCCTAGATTTGGCTTACTTAAATTAGTGGAGATCTACACTAAGGGCAAGCTTATGGTACAACCACGGGATGCATATGAATTCTTTGTGAGAGTGAATGAAATTAATATTCAATTGTGTGATGTCCTTAAATTATGTTCAAAAGCATATTTGAATGTGTGGACTAGTTATATTCACTCTTTGTTATTGGTGAGGGCACATGATCTCATGAGCAATTGGTAATGTTGTAAACTTTCTTGTTGGGTAATTGCGTGAATTGAGAGAGCTTAGTGGTTACATGTTGACTTTTGAGGTTTGGTGGTTGCAAATAGGTTGCTGGTATGAGTGATTAACTTGTTATACTTGGTCATGTTTAAAGAAGGGGAAGAATGTGAATTTTTGTATGTTCATATTTGATTGCCGGTATCGATCATAGTCAAGTGGTGAAGTGTGTGGTTTAAAAGTAAAATGCTCTTTGTTAATGAACTTTGTACGTGTTGGAGCGTAGTATTTTGTCCCATTGCTCGAGGACGAGCAAGAGTCTAAGTGTGGAGTGTTGATGTTTAGCTTAAAGTATATATATTTTCATGTATATCACCTCATATTTTACTTTTGTTTTGTGAGTTTTAGATGTTAATTGTGATGATTTATTTTGATTTGTGGTGTTTTTATGTGTAGGAATGATTTGGGAGAAATTGGGGACGAAACGCACAAAATTAGAGCGAAAAACGCACAAATCCGGAAAAATTGCATTTTTGGGCGCTACAGGCAGGGCTTGGCGCCACCTGCGGCGCTGGAGATAGTTTTCTCTTGCAAGGCAGCGCCCTGGTGGGTACCCGGCGCTACCTAGGGCGCCGATGATGGGAATTTTTCCTATTTTGACCGGGACTCTGTTAATTCGACCCCAGACCTACCCAACACGTATAAAAGCAAGTCTAAACTCAATTTTTAGGGAGGAAGGTGACTTTTAGAGAAAATCACAAGCACAGAGCCGCCGTGGAGGCCGAAATTCATCAAGTTCCATCTTTCTTCCACCAAACTTAGTAATTGTTATGTTTCTTTGTATGATTTGTTGTTTTCCTACCTTGTTTATGTGGAGCTAAACTTCACGTTCTAGGGTTGTGGTTCTTTCATGAATATTGTTATTCGAATATTGATTTTGATTTATTAGTTTATCGCATTGGTTTATTTATTCAATCTTGCACTTAATTATTTGATTACTTGATCACCAATTGAATACTATCTACGAATTTAGAGTTGAACTCGAAAGTGGAAATTTTAGATTGCATATAGGATTGAGTAGAGCAAGTTCTTGAACCTGGGCATCGGGGAACGGATTCGTGGTTAGGATAGATACCTAATTGTCTTGCTTGGTTAATTTACAGAAATTATAAATGCGTTCTTGTTGATTCTAACTCCATAGACATATAGGCGTTAGGTTAGCTTGAATAGGCGAGTAAGAACTCGACAGATTCTTATGACTAATATTAACATGTTAACCAATAAAGCAGATAAATTAATTAGTTAATTCAATTGAAGAATACAATATGATTGTTAGATATCCCATAACCCTAGATCGTTTGCATTACATTGATATCATAAAAATCTGCTTTTCCGTTGTTCAGAGTTGACTATTTGTTTTCTTTATTTTAATTAGTTTAGAATAAAATATTATTAGGGTTAATTCTTGTTTAGATAATTAGGATAGTCTAATTTAATTAAAAGTTAATCATAAGTCATTGTGGGTTCGACATCCGACTTTTAGTCACTTTATTACTTGACGATCGCGTATACTTGTGTGTGCGTTTGGCCGCAACATCAGCTCATTTCATTCCTGTGATGACTACATGTTATTTCGAGCAGCTGGCTTGAATTTACATCCGCGATATCGTTAGGCATCATAGTGTACCAGTATCTATCATCTCTGACCGAGGTACGCAGTTTACATCACGGTACTGGAGGGTCGTACATCATGAGTTGGGTACTCGAGTGGAGATGAGAGTAACATTTCACCCTCAGACAGACGGACATTCGGAGCGCACTATTCAGATATTAGAGGATATGCTCTGTGCATGTGTGATGGAGCTTGGAGGGTCGTAGGATCAATTCTTGCCACTTACAGAGTTTTCCTACAACAAGAGTTATCAGATGAGTATCTATATGACACCGTATGAGGCTCTATATAGTAGGTGGTGTCGGTCCCCAATAGGTTGGTTCGAGACGGGCGAGGCAAGATTATTGGGTACAGACTTGGTTCAGGATGCCCTGGATAAGGTGAAGGTGATTAAGGATCGACTTCGCACAACTCATTCTAGACAGAAGGTTCGCGACGTTGCATTCATGGTTGGAGAACTTGCTCCGGGTTTCGCCTATGAAGGGTGTTATGAGGTTCGAGAAGAAGGGCAAGCTGAGCCCAAGGTGAATTGGTCCCTTTGAGGTGTTGCGGCCAGTTGGGGAGGTTTCCTATGAGCTTGCCTTACTGCCAAGTCTGGCAGGAGTCCATCCGTTATTGCACGTTTCTATGCTCCAGAAGTATCACGGTGATCCGGCTCATGTGTTGAATTTCAGCTCATTCTAGTTGGACAAGGACATATCGTATGTTGAGGAGCCCCTAGGCATTTTGGACAGGCAGGTCAGAGAGCTTAGGTCAAAGAACATTGCCTTTGTAAAGGTTCAATGGAGGGGTTAGCCAGTCGAGGACGCGACTTGGGAGACCGAGCATGATATGCGCATCCGTTATCCTCATCTTTTCACCCCTTCAGAAATGGCTCTATACTCGTTTGAGGACGAATGATTATTTCAAGTGAGAGAGAATGTAACGACCCGGCCGGTCGTTTTGAGAGTTATAGCCCCGATACCCTATTTACTACTTCCCCCGTGTCTTTTTATGCTTATGTGTCTTTCCGGGAGGTGTTGGTTGTGGTTTCGGAGTGTTCTGGGACACTTAGTCCCTAAACGGATGCTTAAGTTTTAGGATTTTGACCGTAGTCAGAACTGTGTGAAGACGATTCCAGAATGAAGTTTTGTCGGTTCTGTTAGCTCTTTTGGGTGAATTTGAACTTAGGGGAGTGCTTGGATTATGTTTTGGAGGTCCATAGCTCATTTAGGCTTGAAATGGCGAAAGTCAATTTTTTAGAGATTTTAACCGATAGTGGACTTTTTGATATCGGGGTCGGATTTCGATTCCAAAATTTGGAGTAGGTCTATAATGATGAATATGACTTGTGTGAAATTTTTAGGTCAATCGGACGTCGTTTGATAGGTTTCGGCATCGGTTGTCGAAATTTGAAGTTTCAAGTTCATTAAGTTTGAATCGGAGGGTGATTTGTGTTTTTAGCGTTGTTTGATGTGATTCGAGGGCTCGACTAAGTTCGTATGGTGTTTTATGACTGGTTGGTATGTTTGGTTGAGGTTCCGTCTGGGGTGTGTTTCGGATGCTTAACAGATGGAATTTTGGACTTAGGCAATTGCTAAGATTTTTGGCCTTCTAGTGTTTCGCACCTGCGGTGGGGAGACCACAAGTGCGGACTGGAATGTGCGGAGGGTAGCTCGCAGATGAGGCCCTGGTATAGGTATACAGTGGTCGCAGGTACGACAATGTGACTGCAGAAGCGGAGAAACAATAGTAGAAGCGAAGGCCGGGCTGGGGAGGTTATCGCAGAAGCTTACATAGGTCCGCAGGTGTGCACACGCAGGTGCACCCACATGATCGCAGAAGCAGACTCTGATTTTTAAGTGGAATCCACACCTACGAGGGGAATTCCGTAGGTGCGGTGTCGTAGGTACAATGGCAGGTCCGCATATGCGGAATAACTGGGCAGAAAAGAAACTTTCGAGGGGTTGATTCCCATTTCGATTTTGAGATTTTGAGAGCTCGGTGTGTGGTGATATTTCGAGGTTTCTTCAATAAGATTGTTGAGGTAAGTGATTCTAACTCGGATTGGGCTACGTTTCATGATTCTATTGCTATTTTCATCATCTAATTAGGGATTTGAGTTGGAAAATTGGAGGGGAAATGGTAAACACTTGATATCCTAAAATTTTGAGTTTTGAAAGGCGATTTGAGGTCGTATTCGAGTAATTATTGTATGGTTGGACTCGTGAGTGAATAGGTGTTCGTATTTTATGACTTTTACTCAATTCTGAGATGTGGTCCCGGGGAGGCTTTTTGGGTCGATTTCCTAATTTCTTGCTTTAACTTAGATTTCATTAATCAGATTAGTTTCTTATAGATATATTTATGGTATGTAATTGATTTTGGATAGATTTGGGCCATTCAGAGTCGGATATTCATGGGAAAAACATTGCTACCGATTGATTGAGCTTGGTTCGAGGTAAGTGGCTTACCTAACCTTGTGTGGGAGAAATCTCCTTAGGATTTGGTACTGATATGATATGTGAGCGTCGTGTGCACGAGGTGACGAGTTCATACACGGGCTATTTGTTGCAAAAACCTTATTTTTACCGAGTAATTACATGTTTTCACCTTAATTGAGTATACTAGTGTGTGTAGTTATCCTGTTAGCCTACTTCACTTCTTGACTTGTACTTAGACTAAACTGTAGATTCTCTTATTGTAACTGTTATATTCATTTGTCTGAGCTGCGTATTTATTTTGGGACTACGGGACGATATCCCGGGAGATCCCCCTGTATATTTACTTTTGAGACAACGAGGCGGTACCTCGGGAGTTCTCCCTGCATATTTATTTTGAGACTACGAGACTGTATCTCGGGAGATCCCATGTTGGTCATTCTGCGTGTCGAACTACTATTTGTTGTGTTTCCTTTTGCTTAGTTTCAGTCTATTATTATACTGTATAATTTATGTTTCATTTATAATTTTCTAGTGGGCCGGACCTGACCTCGTCACTGCTCGACCGAGGTTAGGCTTGGCACTTACTGGTACCATTGTGGTGTACTCATGTTACTCTTCTGCACATGTTTCGTGTGCATATCTAGGTACATCATTCCAGCCTAATTATTAGTCGTGCACTTGTTGCTTCTACTACAGAGACTTCGAGATACATCTGCCGCGTCCGCAGACCTAGGAGTCCCCCTCTTCTTTTTCGTGTAAATTTTATTCTGTTACTTCTAAACACTTATGTATAGAACAGATAGTAAATTCTTAGAATCATGTGACTTATGATGTTTCGGGCCTTGGGGAAAACTCTGTATATACTTTGAGAGTGTTATTGTATATGCCGAGCGGCATTCCTATCCTACTCCATTTATGTTACTGTTAATAGTTTGGATTTATGTTTATTTCGTCGTTATACAGTTAATGTTAGGCTTACCTAGTCGTAGGAACTAGGTGTCGTCGCGACCTCTCATGGAGGAAAGGTTGGGCCGTGACACCTTTGATGCACTTGACCTCCTGGATGACGAGGCCACTGCCTCCACAAAAGTCCCCGCACTCGAAGCAACCCCTCGGTGCTGGTGGTGGGGACTGAAAGGAGCCTCGAGCACCGGGATAACTACTAGAACGACCTAGGATAGAGTAACACTGAACCGATGGAGCACGAGACAAACTCTGAGCTGGAAGGGCACTAAGAGATGAGTGACCCTAATGAGCACTTTATGAACTATGCCTGGAAGATGCACAACGGTGAGCTAGACGAGTCGTCTGAGCGTGCCTATAAGGACGACCACGACCGTGGTAGAACTGACCCCTAGAAGGAACATCACTGAAACCACCCGATCCATGAGGCCTTTTGGCGTCCCTCTCCCCACGCTCCTGTCTACAGACTATCTCTATCTGTCGATCAATATAAACCACGTCGTCGAAGGTAGCACCAGAAACCCTCTACCCAGTCATAAGCAACCGCAGATTATATGTGAGGCCATCAATGAACCTCTTAATCCCCTCCCTATAAGTGGGAATCAACCTAACTGCGTGATGAGCCAACTCAGAAAACCTTATCTCGTACTACATCACAAACATGCCCTCCTGACGTAGCTTCTCAAACTGTCTACGCGCTCCTCCCTGCGAGATTGCGGCACAAACCGAAGATAATGGAGAACTCCTGCCATGAAAGTGGTGATGTACTGATCGATTTGCGCCTCTCATAAGCCTCCCACCATTTGAAGGCGGATCTAGTGAACTGAAAAGTAGTGAACGAGACCTAACTGGTCTTCAGAATACCAATAGTGCAAAGAATCCATTGGAACTTATCCAAGAAACCCGTGCATCCTCTGTCTCAGGCCTACTAAATGATGGAGGCTAAAGCCTCCCAAATATCTCTAGTCTCCTCTACTCATCATCGGTCATAACGGGGACCACTTGGTCCGGAGCAACTACAACCAGCTGGGCTAGTAGTACCCCCGGTGTCTGGAGTCCCTGCATCACCTGCTCTAGAGTATGGGCGACGGGAGTCTAAGTACCTCCCCCTGCCTGAGAAGTGGATGTTGCGGTCGGAATAGAGACCTCCTAACCAAGGCTAGTGCACATTGTCATAATCTGAGCCAAGGCCGCCTGAAAGCCTGAAATCAAAATGGGCACCCTGGTGCCTGAGCTTGCATCCACTGGCTCACCGTATATTGTACCTGCTCCGGAGCTGGAGCGATTGATGGATCTACAGGTGATGCTCTAGGTGCTGTACGAGTTGCACCTCTGCCCCTGCCGCGGCCACTACCGCGACCTCGGCCTCTCGTGGACCTAGCCGATTGTACTAGTAGTTGTCTGTCCTGACCGGTATCATGTGTCCTCACCATCTGTGAGAGAATAGAATACAAAAGTTTAGTTACCGAATCAACAAATTCGCACAACAAGAATACAGGAATATGTAGTTTCCTAAGGGTTCGACAGCCTCTCGAAGATAAGTACAAACGTCTTCATACCGATCCACACGACTCTACTAAACATGCCCATGACTCATAAGACCTATGTAACCTAGGATCTCATACCAACTTGTCACAACCCAAAACTTAGCCTGTCGTGATGGAACCGAATGTGGTACTAGGAAAGCTAACACGTCTAAATACTTCCACATTTTTGAATGAAAAAATAAGAATAACAAAGTTTTTAATCAACGAAACTCTCTAAATGGATAGAAAGTCAAAACCAATAAAGAAATTCCCAACATAGGGGTGTCACTAAGTACATGAGCGTCTAAACATCACAAATCTGGGAGTACTGTCTATAATAGTCTGAAACTAAATACATAAAATAGAAAGATAGGGAAGGAGAGACAAGGTCTATGAAGCGCAGCTACCTTGAAATCTCCAAAAAAGATCAATTGTGCAAAGGAATCAACACCCACCGTGTCCGGAAACACCAGGATCTGTACACGAAGTGCAGGGTATAGCGTGAGTACAACCAACTAAGTAAGAAAAAAGAGTAGATAAAGGACTGAAAGTAGTGACGAGCTTCACAGTTATAGTTCAATTACAGTAATTTCAACATATGAAAGGTAGGCATGCATTCATGTTCAACAATTTAGGCCATAGAAGTTAATCCATGTCAAGTTCAAGTGAAAAAGCGTATAATATCTTTTAGAAATATAGACGATGATGCATGGCCGCTGAAGTGCAACAGAAATGAAAGTCAAATGTACCCTCTCAAAGCAACAGTCGCTCAATCCTTCCATTCACTCCAACCTCACAATCACTCATTCCTCACATTCAGTCATTCATCTCAATCGCTCGGCAGTGGCACTCGGCATGCGACACTCAGACTCGGTAGGTACCTGCGCTTACTGTGAGTGTGTATAGACTCCGGAGGGGCTCCTTCAGCTCAAGCTCTATAACAAGCTAATCATGGCATAAATCAATGAAACATGTTGTGGTGTGCCGCCCCATTCCATAAATATCCTCACAATCATGCCCTCGACCTCACTTAGTCATCAACCTCTCCAATCTCTCGGGTTCTCAGAAATCATGAAACTTAACCCAAATAGAATTGATATAATGTATCAACAAGGAACAATACAGACTCAGATATGATATGCAAACTAAACTATGACCGAGTATAAAATAGCAATTTAGCAGATAATTCAACATGTATGCGACCTTTGTGGGTCCTTACAGTGCCAACACATAGTCTAAACATGATTTCTAACATGATTTGCAGTTCAATTTCTCTAATACATTGAGAATGTACGGATGACAATAGATTATTCAACCACACAATTCCATGGAATTGACCAAGTCACAATTATTATGGTGCACGCCCACACGCTCGTCACCTAGCATGTGTGTCACCTAAAAACCAAATACATGACACATAATACGGGGTTTCATACCCTCATAACCAAATTTAGAACTTTTACTTACCTCAATCCGAACAAATCTCTACTCCAACACACTCTTGCATCGCGAAACGACCTCCGAATCTCTCGAATCTAGCTATAAATAATTTGATATAATCAACACGGGCAAAAAGAATCAATTCCATAAGAAAGATACTAAGTTATCAATCAAAATCAAATTGTCAACTCAAAGCTAGTCCCCAGGACCACGTCACGAAAGCCGATAAAATTTATAAAATCTGAAAGTCCATTCATCCACAAGACCAACCATACAAAATTTATCGAAATCCGACACCAAATTGTCACTCAAATCCCAAAATTAAACTCTCCAAATCCCTAGCCTCAAGCTCCCAATTTACACCTTAAATACACAGCAACTAGGTGGGAAAATCAATGGAAAAACAAGATTATTAATTAATGATGAGCATAAAGGACTTACCTCAAGAAACCCCTCAAAATTCCCTTCAAGAATCGCTCAAACCCGAGCTTGAAATGTTTAAAATTAAGCGAAATCGCGAACCATTGAATTTAAGTGTCCAGCCCTTCCGCTTCTGCAAAAACTTAGCCGCATTTGCGGCGTCGCAGAAGCGGCAATCCACCAGCTTCTGCGGTGAACCACTGGAGCTGGGACTGCACTTGTGCGGTCCTCTCCCTCGCATTTGCATAATTGTAGGTGCGGAATTCCCCATCGCACCTGCGCAAACTTCGCTTATGCGCCCATCACGCCGCACTTGCGACTACGCAGGTGCGAAAAACCCCTCGCACCTGTGATCACATTCCTCCCCAATCTTGGCCACATCTGCGCTCCTCAGCTCGCACTTTGGATCAAAGCCCCGTAGGTGCGTTTACACCAGAAGGCTCCCTACTTCGGCAATGCACCAAGTCCCATTATCGATTCGAAAACCATCTGAAATCAACCCGAGGTCCCCGGGACCTCAACCAAACATACCAACAAGTTCTAAAACACTGTATAAATTTGGCTGATACCTCAAATCACCTTAAAACATCAAAAACAAGAATCGCACCCCAATTCAAGCCAACCGAAACTAAGAAATTCCAACTTCTATAAACGGCGTTGAATCCTATCAGATCACGTCCGATTGACCCCAAATTTGGCACACAAGTCAGACTTGACATTACGGATCTACTCCAACTTCTGGAATCGGAATCCGACCCCGATATCAAAAAGTCCATTCCCGGTCAAACTTTCCAAAATCCAATTTCGCAATTTCAAGCCTAATTCCATTATGGACCTCCAAATCACGATCCGGACACGCTTCTTAGTCCAAAATCACCCAACGGATCTAACGGAATCATGAAAACTCCATTTTGGGGTCGTTTACACAGTTTTCAACATCCGGTCAACCATTTCAACTTAAGCTTCAACCTTGAGATTAAGTGTCTCATTTCATTCCGAAATTCCTCCAATCCCGAACTGACTACCCCGACAAGTCACATAACAACTATAAAGTACAAAATGAACAGTAAATAAGGAATCGGACTGCAACTGTCAAAACAACCGGCGGGGTCGTTACAACTTACAACTGTAATTTGTTTTCCCTACTCTTGTATTTTTTAATTGATAAGTGCATTAAATATTTTTTTTGTTTTTTGGAATTTTATTCATATGCAGTGTGGAATCTCAAGAAAGTCCACTATTACAGAATTTCTAATAACAATAGGACACTGTCAAGATATTTGTTTAGCATAAAGCGAAGGGTAAGCCTTTCCAGGTATTAAAGTGTAAACTTGTTTTGGAGGATTAAACTACTCTGTCAGGCTAATTAAAATGAATGCTTGAATTTTTAAATTTAGCAACAATCGGAATATATATAAGGTCAATCTCTACTTTTCTTGAATGATGTGAATTACTACTTTTAATTGGAGTCGTACACCAACAGCAGGACAAATAGCTAAGATACTGACCCTTAATGAATAGGAAAGTTCATTTATCTACTTATTCAAGCATGACAAGGAATGCTGCATTATTTAAACTTTTAAGGAGAAAACTTGATTAAGAAAATGAAAAGGTGGTTAAGCAGTAATAGATTTACTTGTAAGAATGTGTTGCCACACCACTTTAAGAGAACGAAAAGGGAAACAATGGAAATAGGGATAAGAAAGAGAGACCTATTATTAAAAGGAATTGGATTTGTGAATAGCACCAAAATTGGCCGTTATGAAAGAGACAACAAAGAAACTTTAATGCAAAAATAAAACTTGTTATCTTTTACCAAAGAAATGAAATGTTTGAATTTATTAAGAAAATGTCATTTGAGAATAACTCATTATGAAAGTTATAGCTGAAAAAAAATTATATAAAGAGATTACAGTTTAGAATTTTATATCCTTAATTAATGTAGAACTTTTATACTCTTCCAGATATGTAGAACGAACAGTTAGAGTGTGGATAACATAAAGGGATTTTGGCAGGCATGGTGTGACAATGTGCCGACGTAATTAGCAGAAACAAGTTCTAATTATGGATATATCAGATAGCCAATAAATTTATATTACAATAAAAATGTGTATATTACAATTTTAGTTTTCTTCTTTGTGTATATCAAAATGTATATTAAAATTTTATTTACCTTTATTGTAATCTAAAATATAAAATTATAAATAGAACTTTTTAAAATTTATTGTTGTCTTTATATCAATATACATCCAATAAAAATAATTATATTATTTGTATATCACAATGTCGAATATGTGTATCGTATTGGTAAAAATAAGCTTCACAAGTGTATTAACTGTGATGACTAAGCAATCCATGTGGAGCAATGAAACTATGATAATTGGACGAGACTTTACGAAGAGGCACGAGACAAAGAGGAACGGAATAGCATACCCACGAAGTAATCAGGTGCGGGAATCTCAATCAAATTGAGGATATGAAAAGACACGGTCAAAATGAATCGAGACAGAATAAAGGGCATATTCGAAGATCTTCAATCAATGAGCCAAACGTTACATAGGCTTCACGCAACAGTTACGATTAATCATTGTAACGTTATATTAATGCTCAATCTCTAAAAAGAGTAGACGTTATATTAGAAAATTCCTTATATAAGGGAGTAAACTATAACTTGTAAGGACACATTTTAACCACTATTGAAATATACTTGCTTTTACATATCTTTACTGCTTTCTATTTACAAATCCATTTACAATTATTTCCAGATTCTTTTGGTTATCAGAAACCCGTGTTCTTCTTAAAATAGCTTTGGCAGAGAATCTAATTCTTTGGTTAAACAAATTAGTTCTGTTACCGGGAAACTGATAATCTCTGTTTTTCCTCAAACAACATTCTGTGAATTATGTCGAATGCCAACAGCAACAACCAACAGAGAATTGGAACTCCAGTTTCATCACCTTCAGGATCCCCACGAGGCTCAAAGGAACAATCCCCAGAGAGATCTATGACTCAAAACAATAATCAAAATGGAAACGAACAAACAGGAGAACAAGACTCTGTAAAACAAATGGTTGGTGAATATATGACTAAGCCTTACAAGCTTTCATTAGGGGACTACCAGCCGCATCACCTACACCTCCTCCTAACAACACAACAACTGTAGAAAATCCACAATCCGGATTAGCAAACTCGGGAAGTAGAGACACTCCGAATGAGTCCCTCGAAGCAAGACCAGGTATGTCTAATAATCTAGAATTATAATCCTTATTACTAAACTTGCAGAAACAGGTGAAGGAACAAAACGACCGAATCGAGCAAATTCCTGGAGTACCACCTGTCATCAAGGGAATTGACGTTGATAGATATTCTCAACAACCTTGGAAACCAAGTGCTGCACCTTTACCTATTCCCAAGAAATTCAAAATGCCTGATATTCCCAAGTACGATGGGACAACCGATCCATGTGATCATGTAATTGCTTTTACTACAGGAGTAAAAGTCAACGATCTAACTAAGCAAGAAATTGAATTAGTACTGATCAAAAAGTTCGGAGAAACACTCACCAAAGGAGCATTAACATGGTACTCTCTTCTACCCGAAAATTCTATTGACTCTTTTGCTGAGCTTGCAGATTCTTTTATAAAAGCACATTCCGGTGCACAAAAAGTCAAAAAAAAGAATGGAAGATGTATTCAAAATAAAACAAGGAGACGAGGAGTTGCTCCGTGAGTTTGTAGACATGTTTCAACGAGAAAGAATGCTACTACCAAGGGTACCCGATAATTGGGCAGCAATGGCGTTTGCAAGCAATTTAAATGAGAGAAGCTCAGAAGCCACGAGAAGACTCAAGGAAAGTTTGAGAGAATTCCCAGCCACGACATGGAACGATGTCTATAACAGGTAAAACACTATTACGAATAGAAGAAGACACCATTGCTCAGTCAAAAGCTGAAGATCGAACTAGTTCTAGACGCTCCGAACCAGAAAAGAGAACAGGTACGATCCACATATGGGACCTTCGGGACGAGAAACTCGTTCCAAGTTTGAAAACACACGGTCAGCATGTAGACCGTCAAATAGAGATACGAACTCATCCTCATCAAGATCCAGAAAGGATCGGGATAGAGGTAATGCAAGAGTTGGAGACTACAACTTCAATGTAAGTACTTCTGAATTAATTACGGTACTAAGAAACTTGGGCGATAAAGTTTGATGGCCCAAAGAAATGAGATCGAATCCAAATAGAAGGAATCCAGACTTCTGGTGCGAATTCCACAACGATCATGGACACAGAACATCAGATTGCAGGTTATTGCAAGGTGAGGTAGAACAATTATTAAGACAGGGCTATCTAACAGAATTGTTTAGTGAAAAAGGTAAACAGGCATACATGAAGAACATGCAAGTTCCCCAAAGACACCATCTCCAATGAGAACAGTGAATGTGATACATGGAGGAGAAGAGTTGAACGAAGTAGTTTGCAAAAGAACGACAAAATTCACAATCACACACGGGAAGCGGATTCGTGAAGCCATGGAAGTAGACAATATATCATTTGACGACGCAGATGTCAACGGACTGTTGCTTCCTCATAACGACGCACTGGTACTATCCCTACTTATACATGACACTAACGTAAAAAGAGTGTTGATTGATACAGGCAGCTCAGTCAATATCATTTTGTTGAGAGTTGTGGAAGAAAATGATAATGGAGGATCGAGTAATCCCAAAAGCATGAGCCTTATCTGGATTTGAAAACTCTATGGTCATAACAAAAAGAGAAATTGAGCTTATTACCTATGCGGAAGGAGTAATCAAAAATACGAAATTCCAAGTCATTGATACTGATATGGCTTATAACGTAATCATGGGGTAAGGTAATTGAATATTTAAAATCTAACACAGATTGTTTCGCTTGATCCCATTCAGATATGACAGGTATACCTCCAGAAGTAATGACTCATAAACTAAATGAAGATCCATCTTTCGTGCCTGTCAAGCAAAAGAAAAGAAAGCAAGGACCATTCAAGAACCAAGTAATCGATGAAGAGGTACAGAAACTCTTGAAAATTGGTTCAATACGTGAGGTAAAGTATCCAAATTGGCTAGCTAATACCGTAGTCGTACCCAAAAAGAATGGTAAATGGAGAGTATGCGTAGATTACACAGATCTGAATAAAGCATGCCTTAAAGACTCATTTCTATTACCGCACATAGATCAAATGATTGATGCCACTGCAGGTCATGAATTTTAAGCTTTCTAGATGCGTATTCTGGTTATAATTAGATAAAAATGGATCCCTCATACAAGGAAAAAACTTCCTTCATTACAAACAGAGGGACTTATTGTTACAAAGTCATGCATTTTAGCCTGAAAAATGCTGGAGCCACATATCAAAGGCTAGTGACCAAGATGTTCCAGGAACATCTGGGGAAAACAATGGAAGTATACATTGAAGACATGTTGGTGAAATCGACAGAAGCAGAAGATCATTTCCAGCATCTTTCAGTCACCTTCTAAATCCTATGCAAGTATAACATGAAATTAAATCTAGAAAAATGCGCCTTTGGCGTTGAATCAGGTAAGTTTTTGGGTTTCCTTGTATCAAATAGAGGTATAGAAGTAAATCCTGGTCAAATTAAATCTATTGATGAAATACCTGATATACTTACGAACAAAAAAGAAGTTCAAAGACTAACAGGAAGAATTGCAGCCTTAGGAAGATTTATCTCCAGGTCTTCGGAGAAACGTTTTAAATTCTTTTCAGTTCTAAAAAAGCAGAATCAGTTCGAATGGACTGAAGAATGCAGACAGGCTCTCAAAGATCTGAAGGTCTATCTATCAAAAACCCCGCTGTTGTCTAAACCAAAGGAGGGGGAAAGGCTGTATATCTATCTTGCTGTTGCAGAAATTGTCGTAAGTGTAGTATTGGTAAGAGAAGACAAAGGTAAACAATCTCCAATTTATTATGTAAGCAAGTATTTCTTAGATGCTGAAACTAGATATCCTCATCTAGAAAAATTAGCCTTAGCCCTAATCATGGAAGCTAGAAAGTTAAGACCGTACTTTCAATGTCACCCAATTACTGTTGTGACCTCATATCCACTGAGAAATATTTTGCATAAACAAGAGTTATCATGGAGATTAGGTAAGTGGGCAATAGAATTAAGCGAACATGACATAATATATAAGCCTAGGACTGCAATAAATTCTCAAATTCTAGTTGATTTCGTCACTGATTTTAATACTAGCATAATCCCTGAAGTGGAAAAAGAGTTACAAATCTTCGACGGAGCTAATCCAGGAATATGGACTCTATTTACTGACGGCTCTTCTAATGTCAAAGGAGTCGGCTTGGGCATAGTTTTAATATCACCTATGGGTGAAAGATACGACAATCCATTAATATTATCCCATAACTAACAATGAAGCAGAGTACGAAGCTGTCATTGCAGGACTTGAACTAGCACGGGAACTCTCAATCGAGTAGATCGTGATCAAAAGTGACTCTCAACTAGTGGTAAACAAGATACAAAGGACTTATACCGCTAGAGAGGCTCGAATGCAACAATATCTGGAAAAGGTACGAGACCTAGTAAGACAGTTCCAGTCATGGAAGGTCATGCAAATACCCAGGGAGGAAAATGCAGAAGAGAATGCATTAGCTAACCTCGCAGCAGTTACCGACGTAACAAATAAAGACAATGCAATTGTGATACACCTATTTCATTCAGCGATCGGCCAGGACAAAAATGAGGTAACATTTAACAATTTCACCTGGGATTGGAGAAACGAAGTTGTAAACTTTTTGCAGAATGGTATCGTACCAGAAGATAAAAAAAGCAGCTCAAGCACTTCGCCGGAAAGCTGCACGGTACTTCCTAGTTCGTGATACTTTATACCGTAAAATGTTTGGAGGTCCCCTAGCAAAGTGCCTGGGACCCAGTCAAACGGAGTACGTGATGAAGGAAGTACACGAGGGATATTGAGGGAACCACGCAGGAGCAAGATCCTTAGTCAAAACCTTAATCAGAGTAGGGTATTATTGGCCTAAAATGGAGGAAGATGCAGAGAATTTCATAGCTAAATGCGACAAATGCCAACGATATGCTAACAATATGCATCGACCAGCAGAATTACTCCACCCAGTGATGTCACCGTGGCCATTCATGAAATGGGGCATGGATATGGTGGGACCTCTTCCCCCAGCTAAAGGAAAGGTACGGTTCTTACTCGTATTAACAGATTATTTCACAAAATGGGTGAAGGAAGATGCTTTTAAACAGGTGCGAGAAAAAGAAGTGAAAAGATTCATTTGGCGACACATAATATGCCGCTTCGAAATACCAAAGGAGATCGTATGTGACAATGGCCCACAATTCATAGGCTCACAAATCACAGAATTCTTCGAAAGCTGGCAAATCAAACGAATCACTTCATCACCATATCGCCCTGTGGCTAATGGGTAAGCCGAGTCAACAAACAAAATCATGGTCAACAACTTAAAGAAACGGTTGGAAAAAGCCAAGGGAAACTGGCCTGACGAGCTACAGGAAGTACTATGGGTTTACAGAACTACTGCAAAAACAGCCACGGCAAAAACTCCATCCGCGCTTGTTTATGGTTCAGAAGCTTTAATACTAGTGGAAATCGGCGAACCAAGCACGAGATTCACTACAGCAGCGGAAGAAACAAACGATGATGAGTTGAGAACGAATATGGATTTGCTCGAGCAAAGGAGAGAAGATGCGTTAATACGAATGGAAGCCTATAAACAGATAATAGAGCGATATTACAACATAAAAGCTCACCTCAAATATTTCAAAATTGGGGACTTCGTTCTTAAAAAGTCTTCCAATCGACAAAGGAAGCTAGTGCAGGAAAGCTAAATCCAAATTGGGAAGGACCTTACAATGTCCGAGGCATTGCTGGAAAAGGCGCTTATGAGCTGGAAACTATGGACGACAGAATTTTACCAACCAGCTGGAATGTTGTTCATTTGAAGAAGTATTACTTCTAAGTAAAAGTAATACCCCGTCAGGTATCGTTCGATTTTACTTTTGTATAGTTAAAACTATACTAACCGTTTTAGATGATAGGCAAAAAGCTAACCCATCACCAGATGATGATATTAGACCTGCATAGACACGAGGAAGTAACTGAATTCCCTGTCTAGGGTTACAACTTTCTGATGGACATTTTTAAGGGTTAAGCAGGCATCATCTAAAACTATATACCTTCGAGTCCCGTATGTTTTTCCTTTTCAGGAAAAGGACCACAAGGAAGGAATAGTCAAGTGCTCGAGATTTCATTCTTCAAATCTCAAACACTTTGGGGACTATACAGTATGAAAGGAAAAGAAGACTATCAAAAAAACGTCAAAGCTCAAGCCTGAATATCCATATTCCCAACAAGTCAAGTAATATGAGCAAAATCAAAGAGCCAAAGACAAAAACACAAAGCCTGATTCAGAAACCTTCAAAAAACATATTCGAATGTTTAGGTTAAAGGCAGAATATTAGTTACGGGTAAAAATGCACATCCTTGTACTTATTCAAAAATCTGTTGTAAATGAAAACAGTTACGGATAAAAAAGCATCATCCTTGTACTTATTCAAACAACTGTTATAAATGAAAACAGTTATGGATGAAAAAGCATTATCCTTGTATTTATTCAAAAACTGTTATAAATGAAAACAGTTATACCCTTGTATTAATTCGGAAAAAAAAACTCTTGCAAAAAAAAGCAGTTACAAATACAAATTCATATCAAATCTGTTGTAACAAAAATAGTTACAAAAGAGTTATGGACGATACACAAACACATGTAAAATGTTACGAAAGCTCGAAATAATACAAATACTTTCTTCAAAACATTGTAAGAAAAACATGTGAAATTCCTATCTCTTTTGTACATTTACACCATTATGAAGTTGAGACGTCTTCTTCATCAAGTGTCGATCAAAAAAAGGACCCTATTTTATAAATCGTGCCTATTACGAAAAGGTACGATAAATCCAAGCATTGTTTTAATTCAAAGTCAAAAAACTAAGAGGTAAACAAAAACCTCAAAAAGAAAGCATGCAAAGACTTAAGAGTGAAACAAAACTCAAAGAAATCAAAAGTCATGCTAATATTAATATTGATATATTACGGCAAAAAACTAAGTATTAACTTAGTCTAAGCCGGATTTGTTTATACATATATTTCCCCTAAGTTGTTAGTTGGGGACTTACATAGGATCAAACTTTACCCCCAATGGGACCGAGGGTAACCACCAATTGTTTCAAATATAAAAAAAGGGATCAAATTTCTTAAACTCTTTCACTAGATGGGAGGGTTGTCTTCACTGGCAGGAGGAGCGGCTTGAAATGGCGAGACACGAGAAGCAGGGGCCTCAACTTCAGGTGAAGAGAAATTCTGACTTTGCCGAGACTTCTCAATCGTCTCTTTGGTTTTTGCAATTTCGGCTTCCAAGTCAAAGTTCTCTTGGACCATTTCCGTCAATGTGTCAAGACGGGCATTCAAATAAGCCCAACTAGCATTGACAACTTCTTTGTCTTCAAGAGACTCGTAGTCTTTCTTCCATTGTTCAGCTTCGGCTCTTAGTTCATCTCTCTCAGCCACGACAGCATCATGAGAAGCACGTAAAAGAGCAAGAGACCTTTCCAGAAACTGGACCTTCTTTGAAGAATTACGGAGGTCTTCTTGGGTTTGGGTGAGAAATTGAACAAGTTCACCAGAGTATGCCTCCTTCTGATCTAGATGGCCTTCAGGCTCTTAATCTCTTCGGTGGCACGGGAAAGCTGCTCTGCAAAGGAAGACTCCAAGATATTTTTGTCCTTGCCTGCCTGGTTTGAAGACGCCTTCTCTATGGCCAATTCTGCTGCAATAACTCTAACCCATTGCTCCAAGGTACACTTTTCCTCCTCCATTGCCTCCATGTCAAGCTGTAAACTCTCGTACTGCTCCTTCCAATTGTTAGGCTCGGTTTGGAAGTCATTCGCTGATTTCTCCACTTGAACGATTCTCTTCATTAACTATGTGCCTATAAGGTTGATCTACATAAAAAGATAAATTAGTTACTGTAAGAATATATAAATACATATGAAGGAAGAGCAAGTTTTACCTTTAAGGACGAGTTCACAATCTCATTCATCCAAGTCAAGGAGCTGTGGGTTTCCAACTTAAACTTCTCAGTCGGGCCTATCAATGGCTTTAACCATACATCAGCCTAGCCCAACGTTTTCAAGAGGTTGCCCGCCACAGGAACCTCTATTGTTACTTGCTTCATCACCCCCTGCTGGAACACCTTACTTCAACAGCAGAAGGCACGAAAGTGGGGGCGGGTGAAGGAGCCACGGGTAGAGTAGGTCGGGGAGCAAAAACAGCCACTGGAGCAGAAACAACAACAGGAGGAATAAACGAAAGCTCCGCAGAGGCAGGAGGAGAGAAAACAGCAAGAGGGGCTTCTTTCAGCAACGGTACCAAAACTTTGTTGGAACAAGTGATCAATAGACTTACGAAAAAGGGAGGGAGTTTCATCTTGGGGAGCGAAAAGTTCTGATTCAGGCATGGGAGGATCAACAACGGGCGCAGACTCATCGTCAGAAACCACCCTCCTCTTACGTGACCTATGGACCAGTGAACCCTCTTCCTGCTCTTATTCATCCTCTAAGGTCCTGGACCTACTTGCTTTTCTTTTCGACGAGGAGGAGCCAACAATGATCTCCTGAGCCTTATCCAGGGACATCTTTGAAGCGGACACAGCCGCAACAGAAACTCCACGAGTAGGAAACCCTACCAAATGTAAGGGATCAGATAAAGCTCAAAAAGGGCATAAGTAAAAGAAAAAACTGTACTTACCATGGGTTTTCACCTTCCAACCAAACCTCAAAGAGAGGTACTTCCACAAACGTTCTTCTAAAGGAGCGATTAACAAAAGTTTTTCTACCCAATTACGGAAACAAAAGACATTCTTGACGGTTTCCATGGTTGCTGCAACAGAAAAAGAAACAGTCACGGTACTAATAGCTTATCAAAAGCAAAAAAAGAGGAAAGTGAGCAAAATTGTACTCACGTGCAAAGTTCCACTTCTCAGGGAAGGGGAGATTTTCTTCACCTACTAAACTTGCAGTAGGGACAGCAACATACCGGACATACCACCCTCTATCCTTGTCATCATCTGGAGTAACTAACACCCTTTTACTCCTAGCCGCGAGAGTAAACACTCCTTGGTGGAACAGCATCGTAGAATAGAGGTGAATAAGATGATGAAAAGTAAAGGGTACGGAAGCTAAATTGGCCAAATACCTAAGGCACGTGACTACCCGCCAAACAAGAGGACCGACTTGTCCCAAGAAAACTTTGAAGAATTGACAAAACCCAATGATAACAGGGTCGATGGGAGGCTTAAATCCTAATGTGAAGGGATAAGTATAAACATAAGAATACCCAATTTTGGAAGAGGTTATTCTTTGGTTATCGTTAGGAACTACAACAGGAAAATCAGGCTTCCAACAACAATCCATGCGTACGAGTGACACTAAACCATCTGTTATTTAGGGAGGATAGAGGTCAGCACTATCATGTGATGACATGCAAGAAAGCTTCTCACTCATGACTTGACTATCCTTGGCAAAAGAATACTCGGCAGGAACTATCTCATCGACTCTCGGTTCATGAAGTTGTTCATTGTGTTCTCTACTCTTTGATGAAGATCTAGAAGCCCTAGCTCTCGAAGAAGACAAAGAAACAATAGACCTAGAAGAAGATGGGGGAGTAATATGAGAAGAATAAAGACCCCTGGAAGGTATAGAACTTAAGCTTCTAAGTCTGCCGCCCCTCCTACTCCGTGTTGGAGCAGAAGAAAGAGTCAATTCATCCACAGTGATGACCTTCTTGGATTGCTGGTTTGAAGAAGACATATTTACGAGAATGAAGAATTTACAAATAACGAAAGAAGGTTAGAAGTTTTTCGTGAAAGTAAAGAAAGGAAAAGAGGTATTTATACTCGAAGGCAACCGTCAAAAAATGGAAAAACAGTGATGTGAAAGTCATAATTGAAGTTGTCACTTCGTGACTGATGCAGCCACAAAAATCCCTAAAAGGCGCTGAATAATTGTAGAACCAATCTGTGAATGTCGCGTGGCACGGGCTTTAAATGGAAGTGACAAGCGACTCAAACATTCAGAGACGGATGCAATGGTACGAGTGAAGCAGAGGAAAAATATTTCCGCCATAAATGAGTATCCACTTACCAAATCGATAAATAAATGGTAAGTGGGGGGGACTATCTGTATTGGTAAAAATAAGCTTCACACGTGTACTAATTGTGATGACTAAGCAATCCATGTGGAGAAATGGAAATATGACAACTGGATGAGACTTTACAAAGAGGCACGAGACAAAGAGGAATGGAACAACATACACACGAAGTAATCAGGTACGGGAATCTCAATCTAATTGAGGAGATGAAGAAACACGGTCAAAATGAATCGAGACACAATAAAGGGCAGATTTGAAGATCTTCAATCAATGAGCCAAACGTTACATAGTCTTCACGCAACAGTTACGATTAATCATTGTAACGTTACATTAATGCCATTATTAGTCATTAATGTGCAATCACTAAAAAGAGTAGACGTTATATTAGAAAATTCCCTATATAAGAGAGTAAATTATAACTTGTAAGGACACATTCGAACCACTATTGAAATATACTTGCTTTTACATATATCTATTTACAAATTAATTTACAATTATTTCCAGATTCTTTTGGTTATCAGAAACCCGTGTCGTTCTTAAAATAGCTTTGGAAGAGAATCTAATTCTTTGATTAAACACGTATACCAAAATGGATATCACAAGTTTATTTTTCTTCATTGTATATATCAAAATGTATATAAAACATTTATGCTAATCGGGCTTATGAAATTGGGTTTTGGATTGGTCTTTATTGACATTATCAATTTGATATGTTTCATTTCTCGTAAAATGAGTGAAAAAAATAAAATTATGGAAAAGGGTCAAATATATCTTTGTCCTATCGAAAAAGGTTTACAAATATCCTCAGTTATAATATTTGACCATCTCAATCCTTACCGTTATACTATCATTTAAATATACCCCTCCATTAAACGGATTGTCACGTGCCTTCACATGATCAAATAACCCATCCTCATTTTTTACCCGCTTTGTTTAGTCATTGCCCATAACCTGATTAACAGATTACGCTTATCAAGAAAGTACTCAGTCTCAGGCTTAGAAATCTTGGCTCGTTTTGGCTTGGCGCTTAACACCACCTTTGTCATTGTCAACATATTTGCTTTGCTCCGCGGCTGATTGATCTTGGGCAGCCTTGCTCTTCCCTTCTTCTCTAGTTGTGGTTTGTGTATTGGTGGTAAATAGATTGTTACTGGTGGAACCTAATTTAGCTAACAAGGCATGACACATGTGACAATAGTGGAGTAACAACTGGCATATTCATTAATGAAATATATGAAGCACGGAAGACGCGGAGCAAACACCCACGAGACAATAAAGAACCAATACTCGAGCCTAAGTAGTTGATGAAGAGGCACGAGCGGAATGAATCAAGACTGAAAAAAAGGATGATCCATGAACCCGAAATAATTGAGGAAAGGGAATCAGAATCGGTACAAAATTCTTATATTCAGTTACGATTACCAATCATAACAGGAAATTAATGCCACTAATTCCCATAATGAATTCGCCATAAATAAGAGGAAACGTTATATTTGGGTATTCCTATATAAGGGTGCAGAATCCCACTTGTAAGGACAAGTTTCAAGTACTACAAAATATTCTAACTTTCTCTTGCTTCTTTTGTGAAATCCATTATTTTCTCTTTTCAATTAATTCACATTACCATATTTATTTCCTTTCAAGTGAATTATTGAGGAAGTAAGAAATTATGTTTTTATCAGTAACCCAATTTCTTCTAAAATTAGTCTTTGACTAAGAATACTATTTTTTGGTTAAACAAATTGGTTCTATTACCGAAATCTGATAATATTTTTACTTTTGAAATCCTTCTTTCTCAGAACCAAGTTATGTGAATTGTTAACGACATTAGCCAACGGAAGGGAGGAACTCCACCAATCCCTTCGCCACAAGAATCTCCTCGACAGCCTCGAGAGGGGACACTTGAAAGATCAACATCACACACGAATGAACAACATGGTGACGAGCAGACTGTTGAACAAGATGCTTTAAAACAATTGATCGCAGAACATATGAATAGTGCTCTCCAATCTTTTGTTAGAGGATTTCCAACTGCACCGCCAACTCCTCTTCCAAACAATATCGTAACCATAGAAAATCCACGCTCGGGGCTTTCCAATTCAGGAAGTGGAGGAATTCCAAATAAATCTCTTGATGGAAGGTCAGGTACACCAAATAACTCTGATTTACAAAATTTGGTACTAACTTTGCAGAAACAGATGAAAGAGCTAATGACAAGATTATAGGTGGTACGTCGGGTTTCTGCAAAGTTAGTACCACCTATGATTAAATGAGTGGACATCGATAAATATTCACAGCAACCTAGGAAGCCAAGTGCGGCCCCTCTACCAATTCCTAAGAAGTTCAAAATGCCTGATATCCCAAAATATGATGGAACATCTGACCCACGATATCATGTAATTGTGTTTACAATGGGAGTAATGGGCAATGATTTAACCAAGCAGAAATTGAATCAGTTTTGGTCAAAAATTTTGGAGAAACATTCTCAAAAGACGCATTAACGGGGTATTCTCTTTTACCTGAACATTCTATTGATTCTTTTGTTGAGCTTGCAAATTCATTCATTAAAGCACATTCGGGGGCTCAGAAAGTTGAGAAAATGATGGAAGACATATTTAAGGTAAAACAAAGGGATACTGAGTTGCTCAGGGAATATGTGGATAGATTTCAACGTGAAAGGATGATGTTACCACGAGTGCCTGATATTGGGCAGCCATGGCGTTCGCGAGCAATTTAAATGAAAAGAACTCAAAAGCCACGAGAAGACTTAAAGAAAGATTACGAGAATTCCCCGCTACAACATGGAATGTTGTGTACAACGGGTAAAACAAAAAGCCACGGATAGAAAAAGACACGGTTACACAGTCAAGGGTTGATGAAAAAACAAGTTCGAGACGATCGAAATCTGAAAAAAAGGCCCAGTAAAAATAGGTATGAACCTTACATGGGACCTGTGGGACGGGATTCACGGTCTAAACAAGAAAACGTACGGTATGACCCTAGATCAAGGCACATAGATGCGGGTTCATCATCCAAGTTCAGAAAAGGACAAGATGCGCGACATAGTAATGCTAACACGAAAGTAAGGATTGCTGATTACAGTTTCAATATTAGCGTTTCCGAGTTGGTAAATGTTCTAAGAAGTATAGGAGATAAGGTGTGGTGGCCTAAATAAATGAGAGCAAACCCGAGTATAATAAATCCAGATTTCTCGTGCGAGTTTCCTAATGATCATGGCCATAAAATAACAGATTTTAGATTATTACAAGGTGAAGTAGAGCACTTGTTGAAACAAGGTTATTTTACTGACTTGTTCAGTGAGAAAGGTAAGCAATCCTATATGAAGAATAGACAAGAGCCTCCAAAAACCTCCGTCTACAAAAAGAATAGTTAACGTGATAAGCGGGGGAGAAGAGGCCAATGGTGTGACATATACAGCTGCAAAAGAGATGTCAAAAGTCACGGTTACCCATAGGAAGCGAATTCGCCATGTTTTGGAGGAAGACAATATAACGTTTGATGATGCAGATGCAGATAGCTTGATAATCCCCCACAATGATGCGCTAGTATATCTTTACTTGTATATGATACTAATGTTAAACGAGTTTTGATTGATTCAGGTAGCTCTGTAAATATTATTCTTCTAAGAGTGGTAAATGAGATGCAAGCTGATGACAAGATGGTGTCGAAAGCACGTACTTTATCTGGACTCGATAATTCAAGCATCGTCACAAAAGGGGATATAATGCTTACCACATTAGTAGAAAGGAGTGACCAAGGATACGAAATTCCACGTGATAGATACGGACATGGCTTATAATATGATTCTTGGCAGGCTATGGATTCATGATATGGATGTTGGACCGTCTACATTACATCAAGTTGTTAAGTTTCCTTCGCAATGGGGGATTCGACAAATCCATGAAGATGATCAAGCTTCTAGAAGTATCAATTAAGTTCCGTATTTAAGCACAGTGAACGATGATACAAATAAGAAATAGCAACTACAGAATTCAGTTGAGGATATAATAATACAAACCTCAACTAAAAACGGTTCAGGACAGACGGATGTAGATTCAGGGCCTGATGTCATTCAAGAGCTAGAAGAGAATGAAAACATCAAAACAACAACTGAAGAACTTGAGCCTATCATACTATTCAAGCAATGACCGGACAAAAAAGTTTATATTGGAGCAAAACTAAGCCCAGAAATGAAAGGTAAATTTAGTAAAATATTTAGAATCTAACAAAGATTGCTTTGCTTGGTCGCATTCAGATATGAGAGGTATACCACCGGAGATGATGACCCACAAGCTGAATTAACATCCATTATACCACCAGTCAAGCAAACGAAAAGGAAGCCAGGGTCCTTCAAAAACCAAGTAATTGAGGATGAGGTACAAAAACTTATAAACATCGAATCAATACGGGAGGTAAAGTACCCAAACTAGTTAGCTAATATGGTGGTAGTTCCAAAAAAGAATGGAAAATGGCTTGTTTGCGCAGCTTATACTGATTTAAATGAAGCTTTCCCAAAAGATTCATTTCCTTTACCACATATAGATCAATTAATTGATTCTACCGTAGCTCATGAGCTATTGAGTTTTTAGATGCATATTCAGGTTATAATCAAACAAAAAAAGGATCCTCTAGATGAAGAAAAAACCTCGTTTATTACAGATAGGGGGACTTATTATTATAAAGTTATGCCATTTGGTTTAAAAAACGATGGGGCCATGTATAAAAGATTGGTTATGCCCTATGGAAGTCTACATTGATGATATGTTAGTCAAATATACCCGAGAAGGGGATCATTTTCAACACCTTTCGAGCACCTTCGAAATTCTTTGCAAATATAATATGAAGCTAAATACAGAAAAATATGCCTTTGGCGTGGCTTCAGGTAAGTTTTTAGGTTTTCTTGTTTTTAACAGAGGTATTGAAGTTAATCCTGCATAGATCAAAGCCATTGAGGAGATACCGGATATAGTCACGAGCAAAAAAGAGGTGTAGAGGTTAACATGAAGGATAGTAGCTTTGGGGAGATTTATTTGCAAATCTTCGGAGAAAAGTTTTAAATTCTTTTTAATATTGAAAAAGCAAAACCAATTTGAGTAGACTAACGAATGCCAACAAGCTCTCAAAAATCTAAAAGCATATTTTTCAAATCCACCCCCACTGGCTAAACCAAAGGATGGAGAAAGGATACTCGTTTATCTCGTCGTGTCAAAAATGATGGTAAGTGCGGTATTGGTACGAGAAGATGAAGGTAAACAATCTCCAATTTATTATGTTAGTAAATCTTTGTTGGATGCTAAACGCTATATCCTCACTTAGAAAAACTTTCTTTAGCATTAATTATGGCATCTAGAAATTTGAGACCTTATTTTCAATTAATGTCATCTTATTTCTATAGTAACTGATTTTCTTCTAAGAAATATATTGCAAAAGCAAGAACTGTTAGGTAGGTAAGCTAAATAGGCTAGAGAACTCAGTGAATACGATATCGTGTACCAACCTAGAACTGCAATAAAATCACAAGTTTTAGTGGATTTTGTGACAGATTTCAGCACAAGTATAGTTCCTGAAGCAGAAAATGAACTACATGTATTCACCAAATCTAATCCGGATACTTGGATCCTATTTACTGATGGCTCCTCGAATGTTAAAGGATCAGGTTTAGGTGTTGTTCTAATCCCACCTTCGGTGGAAATCATAAGACAAGAAATAAAATTCTATCACATTACTAACAATGAAGCAGAGTGCGAAGCTGTGATTGCAAGTCTGTAACTGGCACGAGAACTCGGTATAGAGCAGTATCAAAAGTGATTCGCATCTGGTAGTTAACCAAATGCAGGGGACTTAAATAGCTAGAGAAGCACGAATGTAACAATATTTGGAAAAGGCACGAGAATAGATCAGACAGTTTCAATCATGGAAAATCGTGCAAATACCCAGGGAGGAAAATGTGGAAGCATATGCACTAGATAACCTCACATCTGTTGCAGACGTAACGAATGCAGAAAATGCTATCGTAATATATCTGTTTCATTCATCACTCGACCAAGATAAAAATGAGGTAAATTTCAATAATTTAACTTGGGATTGCAGAAACGAATTTGTTAACTTTTTTGCAGTACGGAATCCTAGTCGAGGACAAGAAAAAGTCTATGTTACTTCGATGAAAAGCTGCTCGTTACTGTTTGAGTCGTGGAAATCAATACCGAAAGATGTTTGGAGGACTTTTAGCAAGATTTCTAGGACCTTCTCAAACAGAATATGTGATGAGAGAAGTATATAAGGGACATTGCAGAAATCATGCTAAAGGAAGATCCTTGGTAAAAACTCTAATAAGAGCAGGATACTATTGGCCAAAAATGGAAGAAGATGCAGAAAGTTTTGTGGCCAAATGTGACAAATGCCAACAATATGGTAATAATATGCATCACCCAAAGGAGCTATTACATCCGGTTATTTCACCATGGCCTTTTATGAAGTGGGAGATAGATATTGTGGGTTAATTTCCACAAGCTAAGGGAAAGGTACGGTTTTTATTAGTATTAACGGATTATTATTCCAAATGGGCAGAGACAAGAGCCTTCAAACAGGTGCGAGATAAATAATTCATGAATTTTATTTGGCGAAACATTATATGCCGATTCGGAGTTCCAAAAGAAATCGTATGTGATAATGGCCCACAATTCATAGGCACGAAAATCACAAAAAATTTCAGAGTTGGCAGATTAAACGGATAACTTCCTCACCTTCCCACCTATGGCCAATGGGCATTTTCTGAATCAACAAACAAAATTATTATTATTTGAAGAAGAGATTAGAGGATTCAAAAGGCAAGTGGCCTGAGGTGTTACCGGGTGTTCTATGGGCTTATCAAACGACAGCAAAAACAGGCAAGGGAGAGACTCCATTTTCACTTGTTTATGGTGTTGAAGTCTTAATTCCAGTTTAAATAGGTGAACCAAGTACAAGATATACACAAGCAAATGAGGAATCAAATGAGGAAGAGATGCGGATGAGTTTGGATTTACTCAAAGAACGGAGAGAAGCGACTATAATAATAATGGCGGCTCAGAAACAAATAATTGAGCTATACTACAACAAGAAAGCTAATATGAGATACTTCAAGATTGGGGACTTCGTCCTCATAAAAGTTTTTCAATCAACAAAAGCAACTAGTGCAGAGAAGTTGAGACCAAATTGGGAAGGTCCTTATAGGATTCGAGGCATCGGTAGAAAGGGAGCATATGAGTTGGAAACCATGGAAGGAAAGATGCTACCATCAAATTGGAATGTTGTTCATTTGAAGAAGTATTACTTCTAGGAAAAAAGAAGTACACATGGTCAGGTATTGCTCAAATATGATTTTATTTTGTTCTTTTGTATTATACTAACAATTTTAGATGATAGGCAAAAAGCTAGCCCATACCAAGTGATGATATTAGACCGGAAAGACGCGCGGAATACTGAATTATTCCCGGTCTAGTTTACAACCTTTCTTATGGAAAAAAGAGTTAAGCAGTCATCATCTAAATATATACCTCCGAGTCTCGTGTGTATTTTCCTTTTCAGGGAATGGACCAAAAGGAAGGAACAACTCGGTGCTCGAGATTTCATACTTCAAAGCTCTAACACTGGGGGGACTATATATATAAAGGCAAAGAAGACTAAGAGTCAAAACTCAAGCCTGAATCAGCCTAAGAGCCAAAAATCGATCCTGAATCAAAAACCTTGAAGCAACCTTGAGAAGGTGTAAACTCGCAAGAAAGACACAAGATACACTCCAAGTTTCGATGAATTTATAGGTTAAGGTCAAAATTTAGTCACGAAATAATTATCCCTGAATCTTGAATTTCAAGACCTGTTACAAAGAAAGCAGTTATGAAAATGTTGTAAGCATAAATGTTTTACAAAATGTTATATGCATAAATGAAAAATGATGTACGAAATTTGAAAGTTCAAAGCACAAAACTTCAAATTATTTCTTTTTCATGTCAATTACTTCTTTCATATATTTACACCAATATGAAGATGAGACATCATCTTGATCAATGTCGTTTAGAAAAGGGCCCTCTTTTATAAAAATCCGTGTTTATCAAAATCACAGAATGTTAAAGCATTTTTAAATGCAAGTCTGAATACCAAATAGTGAAACAAATACTCAAACATCAAAATAAGCGGTAAAGGAAACCGAAACTAATATATTAAACTTGGGAAAAACAGAGGTACTTGTTTGACATTAAACCCCAAAACAAGATATGGGTAAATAAGAAAAAAAAAACAATCCCAAAAAATAAAAAACTTCCCACCAAAAAGTTCTAAACAACCAAGTAAGAACGGAAAACACTATGGAGCAGCATCTAAGGAGGCATCATCCACTAGAACATCAGTAAAAGGAGAAGAAGGATCAGCTTGAGGAGAATTGTCTTGGACATCAGCTTCACCAGGAACAAGTCCATTCCTATCACCTTCGTGAACTTCATCCTCACTTGAGGAAAAGCTTTGACTTTGCTGAGTTTTATCAAATGCCTTTTTAGCTTTAGCAATATCAGCATTAAGGTCAAAACCCTCATGGATGGCCTCCATTAGAGTCTTGAGGTGAGTATTTAAAAACCCTAACTCACATCAAGTGTCAGTTTATCCTCGAGAGCCTCATAGTCTTTCTCCCACTGATCAATTTCGGCTCTCAATTCTTCTTTCTCTAGTTAGGAGGCAACATAGGCTGTCCCAAAGGGGTAAGGGAATGTTCCAAGAACTTGACTTATTAGTAGAGTCACGAAGATCTTCTTGAGCTTGAGTAAGTGTTTGAACCAACTCGCCTGCATAAGTCTCTTCCTGGTCAAGGAGTTTCATCAAACCCCTTATTTCTTCAGTGTCCTTCGAAAGGTGTTCAGCAAATGAGGACTCAAGGATATCCTTATCCTTACCAACTTGACTTGAAGAAGCCTTCTGAATCTCTAACTCAGCGGCTAACATCTTCATTTGTTGCTCTATGGCATTCTTCTCCTCTACCAACACTTCTTTCTCCAATTGAAGACCCTCAAATTGCTCTTTCCAATTGTCACCCTCAGTTCGGTAATCAATAATATATTGGCCAGCGTGGACGATCCTTTTCATGAGTTCCGTACCTATCAAATTGATCTACAAATAAAGAAAAGGGGTAATGGATAAACGAAAAGAAGAGAAAGAGGGAGTATAGTCAAACTCGAACCTTCAGAGAAGAATGAACAATATCATTCATCCAAATCAACGAATTAAGACTTTCCAACTTTGTCTTCTCCACAGGACCGAGTAAAGGCTTTAACCATACATCGACTTGACCCGACTTCTTCAATAAGTTTCCACCTTCAAGAACCTCGACAGCGATTTTCTTCATCACCTTCTTGCTACCAGAAGGATCAACTTCTACATGAGAAGTAGTAGCAACAAGGATGACAGATGAGGTGGAAGCAGTCACAGGGGTAGCGTCAAAAGCAACTTCAGATAAGGGAACTTAGAGATGAACAGGGACTGGCATTGGAAGGTAGGCGAGGGGAAACTCCTCAAAAAGAGGGCCAAAAGCTTCATCACTTCCGAAGCTACGAGAAAATAATTATTCAACGGAATCTCGGGCGGGGGAGGGGGGGTGATCATTCACTTCTTCATCAGAGATCACCAACGGGGCACTCTATGGCTCATCCAAAAGTCTAGAGGGGACCAAACTCGATGGAGGAGTGGCTTCATCATCAGAAATAATGCGCCTCCAGAATCGAGTTCTACGTACTAAAGAACCCTCCTCTGGTTCTTCTTCACCCTCAGAGCCATGGGCTCCATCAACTTTTCTTTTTGAAGAAGAGCTCAAAATTTTTTCTTGAGCAAGAACCAAGAAAAGTCTTGTAGATGAGACATATGCGGGACTAACACCACGAATAAGAAATCCTAGCAAAGGAAAAAGGCGTGATAAGAAACTCTTAAGTTAACAAAAGAGAAAGAAAGAAACTAAGAGGGAAAAAGTATCGTGTGTCTTTACTTTCCAGTCGAATCTCTGTTAAAGATACTTCCAAGATCTTTCTCCATGGGGGAAAAAGTTGTTAACTTCTCTACCCAAGCACGGAAGTTAGGAATCTCCTCGAAAGCTTCCATGGTTGTTGAAAAGTAGGCACGAAAACACATGAGTTCTTTTTCAAGAAAGGGAAAGGACAAGGGAGAAATGCTTACGTGCCAAATTCCGCTTTTCTGGAAAAGGCATATTTTCTTCACCCACCAAAGCACTTGTGGGAGCAACAACGAAACGGAAATACCATCCATGATATCTATCATCTTCAGGGCTAACTAATACACTCTTACTTCTTCCACAAGGGAAAAAACTCCTTCACGCAATAATTAGGGGAGTAAAGATGAAGCAAGTGACGGAAAGTAAAGGGCACAGAAGCCAAGTTTCATAAATAACGGAGGCATGCAACAGCTTTCCAAACAATGGGACCAATCTATCCTAGGCATATATTGAAGTAGCGGCAGAATTCAACGATCACTGGATCGATAGGTGGTTTAAACCCTAAGGTAAATGGATATGTGTAAATGAAGGAATAACTAGTCTGGGATTAAGTTATTCTTTGGTTTGAACCAGGAACTAAAACTAGGAAATCAGGTTTCCAGTTGCATTCTCTTCGAACAAGGGAAATTAAACTAGTGATGATTAAAGTGGGATAAAGATCAACACGATTATGAGAAGCTATGGAAGAAACTTGATTTCTCATGGTTTCTCGATCAATTGAAAAAGAAAATACATGAGGAACAATTTCAGCAATTGCTGGTTCACGTACTGGTTCACTCGATTCTGTATTCCTAGAAGAACATCTAGGGCTCAAAGAAGCCCTAGGTTTAGAAGAGGAAGGAGTGGAGACATTGACATGAGAAGAAGAACCACGGTTAGTCAACGAGCCTAAACTACGAAGTCTACCACCTCTTCTACTCTAAACGTGAGCAGTAGAAGGAGCAAGTTCTTCTACAATAACAACCTTGCACGGATCAGGTGCAGGAGAAGACATGATTGTGTAAAGAATTAACAAGGAATAGATGCAGAAGTAAGAAGGAAGAATAAAAAAATGAATAGTGTAGAAGATAGGATTCGTGAAACCAAATAAGTATGAAGTATTTATAAGAAGAAGTCACCATCATTGAAAGTAGGTCATGATGAAGTGTCATAATGAAACCGTCACTTCGTGACTGACGCAGCAACAGAAAAGCCCTAAAAATGATGAGAAGTAGCAGAACCAATCTCCAAAAGCCACGTGGCATATGCATTAAATAGATGTGACAAATGACGCGTTGGTTCTGAAGTAAACACAATGATACTTGGAAAGCGGCGACAAATAATTCCCGCCATAAATACTTACCACTTTCCGAATATTCAATTGAAGAATATTCAGAAACTGGGGGGACTATCTGCATTGGTGGTAAATAGATTGTTACACGTGGAACCTAATTTAGCTGACAAAGCTTGACATGTGGGACAATAGTGGAGTGACAACTGGCATATTTTATTAATGAAATATATGAAGCACGGAAGACGCGGAGAAAACACCCACGAGACAATGAAGAACCAATGTTTGATCCTAAGTAGCTGGTGAAGAGGCACGAGCGGAACGAATCAAGACTGGAAAAAGGGAAGATTCATGTACCCGGAATTAATGAGGAAAGGGAATCAGAATCGTTACAAAAATTCTTATAGTCAGTTACGATTACAAATCATAACAAGCAATTAATACCATTAATTCCCATAATGAATTCACCATAAATAGAAAGAAACGTTATATTAGGTTATTCCTATATAAGGGTGCAAAATCTCACTTGTAAGGACAAGTTCCAAATACTATAAAATATTCTGACTTTCTCTTGCTTCTTTTGTGAAATCCATTATTTCTCTTTTCAATTAATTCACATTACCATATTTATTTTCTTTCAAGCAAATTATTGAGGAAGTAAGGAATTATTTGGTTATCAGTAAATCGATTTCTTCTAAAATTAGGTTTTGACTAAGAATCTTATTTTTCGGTTAAACAGTTTGCTCTTGGCTACTAGCCTCATCTTTGTACTTGTCTTTTCTTCTTGCTCCTCAAGCCTTTCTTTTAGTGACTTTCGACATTATTTATTGATTTCTGGGTGCCAGTAGATGGTAATTTGAATTGGAGGAGAAAGAGAAGTGACAATGACAGAAAATAGAATAACCTAGAAAAGGGGAGAAGCTTAGGGTGTGAGAGGGTGGGTGATTGACCCATAGTAATCCCCTTTGACAAAAAAAAAAGACCTTAAATGATATATATGAGCAACAATTTAAACTCAAAACCCTTTGATTTCCTAGAAACTCTACTAATTTCCTCTTTGATTCCTTACATCTCTCCCTAAAAATGGCATCAGACGCAGAGAAAAAAAT
This sequence comes from Nicotiana undulata, assembly GCA_005239495.1. Classification (NCBI taxonomy): domain Eukaryota; kingdom Viridiplantae; phylum Streptophyta; class Magnoliopsida; order Solanales; family Solanaceae; genus Nicotiana; species Nicotiana undulata. Next base: position 70,513 of record ML248831.1, read on the forward strand.
GGTTGAGAAAATGCCATGCCACGGAGAAATCTTCAAAGGCCAAAAAGAAAATTCACAAAGACCGCATCGCCGTGGCCGCAGACAAGAAGAAGAATTCCCGCCATAAATACTTACCACTTCCCGAATATTCAATTGAAGAATATTCAGAAACTGGGGGGACTATCTGCATTGGTGGTAAATAGATTGTTACACGTGGAACCTAATTTAGCTGACAAAGCTTGACATGTGGGACAATAGTGGAGTGACAACTGGCATATTTTATTAATGAAATATATGAAGCACGAAAGACGCGAAGAAAACACCCACGAGACAATGAAGAACCAATGTTTGAGCCTAAGTAGCTGGTGAAGAGGCACGAGCGGAACGAATCAAGACTGAAAAAGGGAAGATTCATGTACCCGCAATTAATGAGGAAAGGGAATCAGAATCGTTACAAAAATTCTTATAGTTAGTTACGATTACCAATCATAACAGGCAATTAATACCATTAATTCCCATAATGAATTTACCATAAATAGAAAGAAACGTTATATTAGGGTATTCCTATATAAGGGTGCAAAATCTCACTTGTAAGGACAAGTTCCAAATACTATAAAATATTCTGACTTTCTCTTGCTTCTTTTGTGAAATCCATTATTTTCTCTTTTCAATTAATTCACATTACCATATTTATTTCCTTTCAAGCAAATTATTGAGGAAGTAAGGAATTATTTGGTTATCAGTAAATCGATTTCTTCTAAAATTAGGCTTTGACTAAGAATCTTATTTTTCGGTTAAACAGTTTTCTCTTGGCTATACTAGCCTCATCTTTGTACTTGCCTTTTCTTCTTGCTCCTCCAGCCTTTTTCTTAGTGACTTTCGACATTGTTTATTGATTTCTGGGTTCCAATAGATGGTAATTTGAATTGGAGGAGAAAGAGAAGTGACAATGACAGAAAATAGAATAACCTAGAAAAGGAGAGAAGCTTAAGGTGTGGGAGGGTGGGTGATTGACCCAGAGTAATCCCCTTTGACAAAAAAAAACCCTAAATGATATATATGAGCAACAATTTAAACTCAAAACCCTCTGATTTCCTAGAAACTCTGCTAATTTCCTCTTTGATTCCTTAAATCTCTCCCTAAAAATGGCACCAGACGCAGAGAAAAAAATGATTGAGAAAAAGCCATGCCACGGAGAAATCTTCAAAGGCCAAAAAGAAAATTCACAAAGACCGCATCGCTGTGGCCGCAGACAAGAAGAAGAAGATGGTGTAGTTGGTATAAATGCTTTGCAGCTCTGCATTTGTAACGATTTTCCTTTATGTTAATTGTGAATTATGAGAGAGCAAATACTTGTATTTCAGAGTAACCCACATGAACATGGAAGCTTTGAGCAATTACTTGCTTTATTTCTTCTCAAAAGCTTGCATATTATTTTGGACTCAACACATATTTCCTAATTTGTCTGATCCAAACATGCTTTCGCTCCCACCTATGTCACTTAGAAGCACAAAACATAATTCTCTTCTCATGAATCCCCTTCAGAATCAGGTCATCAAAAAAAATGAATTTGCTATGGATGACATAGAAGGTGAAATAAGGTTGTCTATCATTCAGCTTTTTTTCAAAGGAGGTGATTTTGGGTCGGGTTATGTGTAAAGACTATATGAAGCGAGTAAAAAAAGAGGATGGGTCATTTTAATTATGTGAGGGCACGTGACAGTCCGTCCAATTTAGGGGTACATTTAAATGATAGTATAACAGTAAGGGCTTAGATGACCAAATAGTATGATAGAGGGTATTTTAAAATCTATCTCGATAGTACAGGGATATATTTTACCCTTTTTCGAAATTTTTATTATTCTTTCTTTGATAACACAATTTGATTTAACTTGATAAAGAGATCCTAAACACCGAAAAAGACTGAAGAAGAAATACGGGGAGAGAGAAGAAATAAGGAACTAGAATTTTTTAGGATTTGACTATATAATGCCAATTTTCTGGGATTACCTTTGTCATACCTAATATAAGGCCAAATAATTATCAATTCTCTTTATGCATTATTATACTATGTCATTTCCTCTAAAATACATAAAAAGGGAGCCCAATATTGGTTAAGCTAATAAGAGAGATGAGTTTGGCTCTTTTATATATATATATATATATATATATATATATATATATATATATATATATATATATATAATGAAAATAAAGCCTAACTCAACCCCAATCGCATAACTAGCTGAAATGATTGTACCATAGCAAGACTACAACCTATAAGTATACCATTAATCACTTTGGAATCTTACCGGCCGGGTTAAACCTTGGGCTAATATTTACATAATACTGACAAATAGGCTAGTAACTATTGTTTGCTGTTTTTCTTTAAGGATCTTTTACTTCAAACTTAAATGATCAAAATATACGATTTTATAACTGTCTAATTGAACGAGAAGTTGGAGTAAATTGAAGAAATCGATATTGGGCAGTAATTAAACTCAATTTTCGTGCACATCGACTACTATACGAGGAATCTTAAGGGGATAGGGGTTAGGGGTGGAGCTATGAGAGCGGAATTTTTTTCGCTGAAAAATTATATTGTGTATATAAGGTCAAATGTTTAGTTTATATGTATTATATCCCATTGAAATGGTAGCTAGATTGCCCCTTGTTCAAGCTTTAAATCAAGCATTCAGGCACCAAAGACCTCTGATTACACTCCTCAGTCTAGGAAAGAAAAATATCATTTTCCTACCGTACTACTGTGCAACAAATGATTTAGCTGCTACGTTGAATTCTCTTGATTTTTTCGTAAAAATAACACGAACTAGCCAGTTTTCGGACTGGTCACTCAAAAATAGTCAGTGTTTGCCAAGTCATTGAAAAATTATTTTGCTGCAACAGAGATCGGCCCAGCAGAATATACTGGAGTTTGGTGCACCTGTGTAAGAACTTCCAGCATATTATGCTGGAACTCCAACACACGGAAAGTTCCAGCATAATATACTGGAGAGTCTAACATCTGTGTATGAACTTCCAGCATATTATGCTGGAACTCCAACACACGGAAAGTTCCAGCATAATATACTGGAGAGTCTAACATCTGTGTATGAACTTCCAGCATATTATACTGGACCGGTATACTTTGCTGGAACTCTAGTATATTATGCTGGAGTTCTGATATACTTATGCTGGAACTCCTTTATATTATGTTGGTGTTTCAGTATACGTATGTTGGAACTCCAATATAATATATTGGAGTATTTTCCGGATTTGAACAATGTTTTCGGTCAAATTTATCTTTACATGAAAAGTGGTAAAATTTCGATTACGTTTGAAAGCGTGACTATTTTTGAATGACCACTTATAAATATGATTTTTTTTTTTTAAATTTCTTTATAAAAATCTTGACTCTGCCGGACTTGGCAACCTTTTAAATCACATCGGGTAGAAAATCCTTCATTTATTCAGAAGTTGTGGGGAATGGCATGATAACAAGTCAAGTACTTCAAAGAAAAAAGAAAAAATTAAGCAAAAATAATTTCTTCCACATCGCGTGCGCCACTTTAAAGTCAAAATAACTTAATGGTTCCTCATCGATAGTAAGATTAATCCCACTTGACAGAGAAAGTTGACTTCGTATGATATGACGCAACTACCAAAAACTTTTTCTTCTTTTACTTTTTCATTTCTCTCTCCTTCTTTGTTGTACTACTTGGAGATTGTATGTACGGCCATCTACGTATAAGCGGATAAGATTTTGATTATTTCCAACTTGAGTTTTTAATTTGACTTACAAATCATATTCTATACTAAGTTCATGCATAAATCTAACTGGAAGATCACGAACTTTGTTAACTACTTCAAAGTTTATATCTCAATGTCAACTACCAAATGAAAGGTCATAAGATATTAAGAATAGAGTGATGTATTTTTCGTCATTAAAACATTTATAAAGTGTCATACGATACAAAAAGTCGGTATAGTTAGATATAATTAATTGATTGTTGAACTGCAAATAGTGATGCACGTTGTACTTGGTACGTGTATAGAAAATATCAAGTATTTCCAGAAAACAACCTTAATATTATTCTTAACTTTATCTTTAAAAGCAGCCTACAGTATTTATGAAAACCACCATTTCTTTGTCGTATTTTGAAAACAAAGCAGAGGAAGAGAAGAAGAAGATGAAGCTAATTTGGTCTCCTGAAACAGCATCAAAAGCGTATCTTGACACCATACAAACAGTAAGTAACTAAATATTTGCTTCGATTTCCTCTGAATTTATTATTTTGTTTAGTGCACAAAAACAAATAGTGAATTAATTTTTTCCTTTTTGGGCTTCTATTCATATGCAGTGTGGAATTTCAAGAAAATGTAGCGGTGCAGAATTTTTATCAGCCATGTCTGGAGGGTACAATGCGAAATTAACGGTTGAAGCATGGAAAAGAGGCGACTCAATCACCACAAGCATCAGCCTAGCCATCGCGGCAAAACACAGTCATGGAAGGTATGCCAATATTATTTTTGACACAGAACATATATGTGTATGCGTGAAAAAACATTAAAATTCAAACACATATGAATTTTTTAACCCACATGTAATTCTGAAAATACAATTAGTTAAGTCTAAACATCTTCAAGTTTGAACTTGTGAAATTAAATTTCTGACTCCGCTTTTGCAGGTACGTGTGTGTGGTGCTAGACGAATCGTCAAGATTAGAGTATGTAAGCGCGATGCAAAATTCAGGCACGCCCTTGCCTGAAATGATGGTCGGAGAGGCAGAAGAGGTAATGGAAAAGCTAAATGGGGTTGATTTTTTAATTGTGGATGAGAGGAGAAAGGACTTCATGAGGGTCTTTAAAAGTGCTAAATTGGGCCATCATGGAGCCATTTTAGTGTGCAAAAATGGAAGCAAAAGGAATATAGAGAGTAGTAAGTTCTGCTGGGATGGGATTCTTGATAGCAAAGTTTGTGTTGTTAGATCAGTGACACTTCCATTTGGGAATGGATTAGAAGTTGCTTATATAGCAAGTAAAGATGGAAATCAAAAATCTCGAAAATACGCCAAGCGTTGGATTAGACACGTTGATAGAAACTCGGGGGAAGAGCATGTTATTCGACGATGAGTTCCGTTTCTATAACAATATTGGTGTTTGAAAACTTGAGGCTAAATTAGGTTTTTGATGTTTCCTTTGGCATGACGAAATTAATCTCACGTTGGAGTATATTTTCTTTTTCTTTGTGTATATATATGAGGAAACATTAGTTTTTTGGTTTATGCAATAACAATTGTTATTAGTTTTTTATAAATTTGTCATATGCTTATGAGGCCTTGTTTATAGCCGAGGTTGAGGCCCTTCTAACCTTTGTTCTCCTGAAGAAAATAAATATAAGTATCTAATTAGAGGCAGGTCTTCTTATCATTTTGGTATTTCTGGTACTTCACAAAGATAGTACTAAATTTAATGATATCTAGCAAGATTTTGCCCGTGTTATATAGCCACAGGCTATACTTCAGCTTATCAAACTAACTAACCAGGAAGATATATATTATTATGTATGAGTTTAATTAGTTTTGTGCACTAAAGGTACATGTATTAATTATTTCCATTATAGGGTTTTAGTTAGGTCAGAGGCGGACCTATCTAGTGGGTTGAGGGGTCATGTGACTCCATTAGCCTCAGTAAAAATATGTAGATACATATTATATATATTTTGACATTTTTATGGGATCCCTTAGATATTTTAAGTGTGCTCCCAAAAACAAAGAGGCGAATGGGAGAACTGATTGCGTTGGGCACTTCAATTTCCAACTTTGTTGGTGACGTGCGGGTTCGAAACCCACATTCAACTTTTTTCCCCTCCTTTCTATTTTTATTCTTTGAGTACAATGTAAATTATATTTAATAGCAAATTACTTTATCTTTTACTTTTATCTCTTTTTTTTAAATTCAATTATAATTTAGTACTAATATATAATAGTCAACTTAATTAATATTTAAATCATCAAAAGCTACTACTCTTATTAGTGATTTAGCTCTAGTTTAAACGCAACCACTAGGAAACTGCAATTTCAAACTAAAATTTCTCTCTCTTAAAATACGCTCTATACTCTCTCTAAGATAACGGTAACTAACGGCTACCTCTCAGAGAGTAGTCACACGCGCCCCACCATGGATCCACCGGACGGAGCCTTCCGACGCGTCTGTATGGCCATAACCTCCATCATCAATCTACAAAACAATCAAAGGAGGCAGCAACCAAAAAGGCCTCTTATGCAGAGACAATTTCAGCAGCAAAGCAAACTCCAGAATCCTTAAAACAGCAAGCACGAGAATCAGTAATTGCGACGCATACAACACACAATGGGATGCCAGCGGTGTTATTCAAGGCGGCGGACTACTACGGAATCATGGCTGAAGAATGTAGACTCACAATTGTGGGTAGATTTCTCAAACCTAGGCCCCAAATTGACCGAATTAGGTCAAAATTCAAAGAACTAATTACAATCAAAGGTAATGTGAAAATTGGGGTTTATGATAATTTTAATGTGTTTCTGGATTTCACATATGAGGACGACTTAATTTGGTCTGGTATAAGAGAGTTATTGAGATAGAGGGTCAACAAATGTGGCTTCGGAGGTAGTCGTCGGATTTTAAGCCGGAGGAAGACCTGCCGGTGGCGCCGGTATGGGTGTTGCTGCCTGGTCTCCCTTACCATATGCATACATGGCACTACGTCAAGCAAGTAGTTAGTGTCGTCGGAACGCCATTGAAAATGGACCTAGCGACGTGAGGTAAAACTAGACCTAGCATGGCGAAGGTTCGAATTAAAATCGATTTAATCAAACAACAACCAGATGTTGTTTACGTTGGGCAAGTCTTCGACAATGCCCCTCAAAAAGGGTTCATCCAAAAGCTCGAATATGAAGAGGTACCTAAGTATTGTAAACATTGTCGAAAGTTAGGACACAACATGATGAATTGTAGGGTGTTAGAGAGAAAAAGGGAGCTGGAACGCAAAGAACAACTAGGAAAACAGATCAAGGACAGGTTTGATGAAGCTGAAATAACTGAAAACAAGGACGCAAATGTTGAGAAGGAAGCAGGGGAAATAGGAAGCTCTAATGATTTGCAGGAAAATCTAGTGAAACAAAGGCAGGGCAGTAAGGAAAAAAATATGAACGCTGACATTGATGATATGAACAGCAAGGCAGTGTTTATCAGCAACAAAAAGACGCTCACAGCAAGGAACAACAGTGTTATGTGTATCAGGAACAAAAGGTACGCTATGATTCACAGTTGTATCAGCAGCAAAAGAAGCCAAATGAGTCACAGAATACGGATGAGGCAGCCCAAAGACAACATAGCATCAAAAACAGAACAAACAGAAAGGAAAAAACTAAAAAACACAGTAGAGTTCCGAAAAAGAAATCCAAAGTTGTCTTCAAACATGTAAAAGGTTCCAACACTAAAAACAACAAATTTGACATTATTCAGAAGGCTGAAGAGTTACAGAATTACAACAATCAAGTGAACTTAACTGGGGATGTGGATAAGAAAGATGACAGAACTGAAAGCATGGCTTATGCGACTGAATAGAATGCACCTACTGGTGAGATAGAAACTGCTTTGAGAGCTTGCAGCATCGGGGACAAAACAAAAACAGATTTGGAATGGCAAAATTATGTGAATGAGTCAGTTAGTATCCCATCTGATATTAAAAACTTACCTGGAATATGTTTAGAACTTGTTTTGAACCCGAAACAACAACAGGGCAGCAGTGAAACAGTTTCAACTAGTTTGGAAAATATACAAAAATTTGAGGTCACCTCCCCTAATACAGTGACAGTTATGATACCAGAAAATCAACTCCATAAAGTGCAGGACCAGGATAATGAAGAAGGATTTTCTCCTATGACTAAACACAAGAATCAAAACAAAAAGAAAGACAGGAAGAAATAACAAAATGAGAAAGCACCTACTCAGGGAGGTGGATCGAAATAATTCCATCTTTTTTCCATGATAAGTGCCATTTTTTGGAATATTAGAGGAGTTAACACAAAAAATTCCATGCCTAGATTAAAATTTTTTATCAAGATCAACAAAGTGGATTTCATAGCCCTTATGGAACCATTTGCCAATATGAACAAATTTGAGAAGTATATGAGGTTTCTGAAGCTGAAGCACTGCATATCCAACACAAATAGACAAATTTGACTCATGTGGTCCGAACACTTTCAGTCAAGTGTGGTTACAGTGGATGATCAAAAAATCACTATCAAAATGCATAATGGGTGGATGCTAAGAATATGTACATTACGGCCGTTTATGCAAAATGTAAAGCTAGTGACATAAAATCACTATGGTCCAGCTTGAAAGACACGCACATGATGATTGATGGCCCTTGGTGCATAGGAGGAGATTATAATGTTATTATTGATCCGGATGAAAAACAGGGTGGTCGACCTCACAGAATGTCCAAAAGCTTAGACTTCAACACTTGCATGAATAATTGTGAAGTTAAGGATTTGGGCTATGTTGGGCCTTAGTTCACTTGGTGTAATAATTGGGAGGCTAGAAGAAGAATTTGGAAGAGGCTGGATAGAATCTTCGTTAATGACTCATGGTGTCAACTTATTCAAAATAATGTGGTCAAGCATCTTTCAAGAATTGGTTCGGATCATAGGCCCTTACTCCTTAATTGTTATAACAAAAACAACAACGGTATTAAGTACTTCAAATTCCTTGACTTATGGGTGGAACAACCTTCTTTCATGAATCTGGTAGAAGAAGTGTGGTCCTCCAATATTAGGGGAAATGCCTTGTGGAAATTTCGACATAAACTTAAAAAACTTAGCAAAAGGCTTACTCAGTAGTCAAAAGAAGAGATTGAAAATGTCCATGAGCATATGCAACTCTGGGAAGCCAAAATGAATGAACTTGAAGAGCTCGATTTGCAAAACAAATTTGATCTATCCAGGGAAGAGCTTAACAAAGGGCAAGCAGAATACATCAAATGGATGACCATGCAAGATTCTATCCTTAAGCATAAAGCAAACATCAAGTGGTTCGAAGAAGGTGATTCTAAAACTAAGTATTTTCATAGTTTGATCGGGGAAAGAAGAAGAAGGTTACATCTTCACAAGATAAAAGATCACAGAGACAGATGGGTGGAAGGAGATGATAACATTGCAAAGGCTGCTATTAGACACTTCCACAAGAGATTCAACATTATGCATCAGTTTAAGGACATTGATATTCTTGATTGCATTCCTAGGATTATCACTGATGATGATAATACTTAACTGACTGTTATGCCTAATATGGAGGAAATCAAGGATGTTGTTTTTGATATGGGTGCTATAGTACAGCTGGTCCTGATGGCTTTAACGACACCTTATTCCAAAAATGCTGGGATATAATCAAAGACGCTATCACTAACTTTGTTCAAGAAATCTTCAATGGAAAGAGGCTGACCAAGTTCTTCTCCCACACTTGCTTGGTGCTACTACCTAAAGTAGAGTCACCCAGCAGGTTCTCTGAACTGAGACCCATCAGTCTAAGCAACTTCATTGCCAAAATTATTTCCAAAATCCTTTCTAGAAGGCTAAATCCTATGCTCCATAAAATCATTTCAGAAAATAAAAGTGGGTTTGTCAAAGGGAGATCCATCACTGAAAACATACTGCTTGCCCAAGATATCACTCAGAACATCAAGAGAAAAAACTGCGGAGGAAATGTTATTATCAAATTATACATGGAGAAAGCATACGACAAAATGTCCCGGTACTTTATCATATCGGTTTTGAGGAAATTTGGTTTCTCGGAGGAGTGGATTGACATCATTTGGGGTCTGATTAAGGGAGTTTGGTACTCCATATTATTAATGGTAATAGAAAAGGTTTCTTCACCTCTTCTCAGGGCTTGAAACAGGGAGATCCACTCTCCCCATATCTGTTTATTATTAGTGCGGAAGTACTTTCCAGATCTTTAAATAATCTATTCACATTGGAAGATTTTATACCTTTCAGCATGAATAACAAGGGCACAAAGATCAATCACCTTGCATATGCGGATGACATTTTCATATTATATGGAGGTAACAATAAATCCATCAAACTTATCAAGAGACAAATCAAGAGTTATGAGAAGGCGTCGGGACAAAGAGTCAACAATGACAAGAGTTATTTCATCACAGCCCCTAACACTTCGCATCCAAGATCAACAGAATTCGGCAAACTTCAGGTTTCATGGATAAAAAAAATTCTTTTCAATTACCTAGGGTGCCCTATTTATCATGGAAGGAAAAATATTGTGTTATTTGAAGGTATGTTAGATAAGATTGTTAAAAGACTCAATGGATGGCAAGGTAAAATTCTCTCTCCGGGGGGAAAAAATTACTCTGATCAAGCATGTATTGCAATCTCTCCCCGTTTACACATTATCTGCTATAAGCCCCTCCCCCCTCCCCCCCCCCCAAAAATGCACTATTACTCTCATGGAAAAGTATTTTACAAATTTCTTCTGGGGTTCTATAGACGGAACTGATAAATATCATTGGAGTTCTTGGCACAATATGTGCCTTCCCAAAGAAGAAGAAGGCATTGGAATTAGGAGGATTCAAGATATAATTGATACTTTTAGCATCAAGAGATGGTTGAGGTTTAGAACTCAGAAATCTCTATGGGTCACCTTTCTCAGAGCCAACTACTGCCCGAGATCTCATCCGGTAAGTAAAACTATGACTTCAAAAGACTCTCACATTTGGAAAAACTTGATAAACACCAGGCACAGGGTGGAAATGCACATTAAATGGAACATCCAAAATGGCTCTTCTAGTTTCTGGTGGGATAATTGGACTGGTGAATTCCCCTTGGCCCATCAGGTTCAGGGCACCCGGAACTCGGCCAAAACCCAAGTTAAGGAATTCTTAACTAATGGGCAATGGGACATCAACAGATTAAATCAGGTTCTCCCTTCCCACATCTCTGATTTTATTTGTAAAATTGATGTAGGTAATGATACGGAGGAGGATTTTCCAGTTTGGTCCTTGTCGGATGATGGAACTTTCTCCAACAAATCGGCATGGAACTACATTAGATTTAAAAAACAGAAAAATAATTTTTTTAAGAAACTTTGACATCAATATATTCCTTTTAAAATGTCCTTCCTAACTTGGAGTATTTTGAAAAGAAAATTGCCTTTTGATGATTTGATTTGTAAATTTGGTACTAACATTGCTTCGAGGTGTTCTTATTGTAATGTGTCACAGGTTGAATCCATGCAACATGTTTTTGTGGAAAGTGAAGCGGCGATGCACATATGGAAGAGCATTGGCAACCTATTGGGCACCATCCACCAAAATACACCTATTGCGGCAGTTCTCAAGAATTGGTGGGAAGTTAAAACAAAAAATAAAATTCATGGCCTGGTTCTACAAGCTGCACTAACCTTTATTTGCTGGAAAATTTGGAAACATAGATGTTCTTGTAGATATGCCACGCAAAGAAAATTCCAACACAATGCTATAAAGCGACAGGTTGTATGGGACATCAACAACATGATAGCCACACTTATGCTAAATGAAGACACTCAATATAACTGTCCTTCCCTCTGCAACTTAATTGAAAAGCTGAAGTCTGTCCAAACATGGAAGCAAGTTCAATGGCATCCTCCGCTTAACATAGATGGAAGCTATATCAAGGAGAGTGGGAAAGCTGGCATAGGGGGAATCATAAGAGATGAGGAGGGCAATTGTATCATGGCCTATGCAATGTCGATAAATTCTGATAGTCATAACATGGTCGAGGCTCTAGCTACTAAGTTCGGAGGAAAACGGTGCAACCAGTTGAGTTTCACCAATTTTGTTCTCGAACTTGATTCAAATATCATAATGAACATGGTCAACCAACAAGGAAACAAGAACATGAAACTAAAGATGGAGGCGAATAGAATTACAAAATGGGTTCAAGAAGCAAATGCAATGTTTCAGCATTGTTACAGAGAAGGAAATCAAGTAGCCGGCGCCTTAGCTAAAATAGCCTCCATATCTGGTACGAGAATGATTTACCGAGCCTTCCAACAACTTCCAAAAGAAGCCAAAGGTCCTTTCATGATGGATAAGTGGCAAATGCCTAGTTTTAGAACAAAGTATGAAAAGAATAATTTTTTTGTTAGTTGAAGTAGGATGAATATAGCCTTGACAGTAGAGAGGTAATGTCATCTACTGTCCTTTTTGGGTGATAGCTATCACCATGTTGTATTATGTTTTCGATGCCAGGCATAGCCCCCCTCACTAATCCTTTTTCGCAATACAACGCCTAGACCTCTGTCTGAGAAGCTTTATATTTAAAAAAATTTAATTAATATTTTAGTTCTTTGAATACAATGTAATTTATATTTAAAAGCAAACTGCTTATTTTTTACTTTTATCTTCTTCTTTTTTTGAATTTATTTATAGTTTAGTACTAATACACAATAGTCAGCTTAATTAATTTTATTCCTTCTTTTTCCATAGCACCCATTTTGCAAAGAATATCTCTCTCTCTCTCTCTCTCTCTCTCTCTCTCTCTCTCTATATATATATATATTATTTATGTCCGGTATTTTTTTTTTCTTTAGAACTTTTATTTTAATAATACTTGGATGATAAGTTATCATAATCGTTAAATTTTCAAAGAGTTGCATGCACGCCGAATTTTATCGCTAGTGATTAGCATACGGTGGTGCCCCTGTCGTGCTCAAATCCTGGGTCTGCCTCTGAGTTAGATACCTTGAAAAATAGACTATAACTAGTAACAAACTTAGGAAAACACACAAGTTGACACTTAAACTTGTTCACGAAAGTTAGTTGCACACTACTTTACAGACATCCTCTTTGATAAATTAGCCTTTTACCTTTTTAGCTAATTTCTCTCGTGATTTTGAAGTTGCGTGAGAGCTATGGAATTGAAGATCATCAAAAAATCGACAAAAAGTCATTATTTTAGAGTTAAAATGAAGAAAAACTTAAGCAACATGAAGCCAGGAAAACCGTGACGATGGATCACTAACCGTTGCCCTGGTTGGAGGCCTAGCGGATGAGATATTTTTGTCCACTCTTGGGACTTAATATAAATAGATATTTTTAGATCATTTTAGGGTAACTTTTGCATAAGAAAATATTCAGAGCGACCTTTGGAGTTTTCCTTAAAGGGTTTTGGGCGATTACATCATAGTTTGCTCAATCTTAATTTCACTACTCTTTTAGCTATTATGTTTAGATTTTTTACCTATCTTTGTATTTTCTTTCTTTATTATGTCTAATCATTTTAAGCTAGGGTTATGAATCCTAAGACCTCATTTGTCTTTTTAAGATTAAGACGTCTGAATCTGAATACACATCTGAATATCAATATGTTTATTAAGATTAAGACATCTGAATCTGAATACACATCTGAATATATTAAAATGTGTATTAAGATCCGAATAGATATAATTAAGATTGTTTGATTTTTAACATCTGAATATAAAATTTATCTTTATTTGAAAATTAATAAGCATAAAATTCAAATGAAATACTAACTAATCTAATATTCTATCAATAAAATATATAGTTTTTTTAAAATAAGTTGTTGGTGGTGATGGCTAACGGGTGAATGTCGACTAGAGGCAGTGGTTGGTGGTAGTTTTTGTTGATGATGGTGGTTCATGCTAGTAGCTAGTAGTGATCGGTAGTTGTGGCGATTATGATTGAGGATGGTCGTAGTGGGTGGTGATAGTTAATAATGTTGGGTGGTGGTAGTAGTTGTGACTAAGAAAGGTAGTGTGTGGTTGGTGGTAGGTTATAATAATGGACAGTGCTGGCTGTGGTTGTTGATGGTAATGTGGTGGTCAGTTGTGGTAGTTGAGATGGATGAGTGTTAATTGAGGGTGAGAATGATATATGGTGGTCGGAGTGGTGGGGATAGTGGGTGGTGATGGTCGATAATGGTGGCAACTATGATTGAGGATGATGGTGGTGTGGTGGTGTGTGTGGNTAGATATGCCACGCAAAGAAAATTCCAACACAATGCTATAAAGCGACAGGTTGTATGGGACATCAACAACATGATAGCCACACTTATGCTAAATGAAGACACTCAATATAACTGTCCTTCCCTCTGCAACTTAATTGAAAAGCTGAAGTCTGTCCAAACATGGAAGCAAGTTCAATGGCATCCTCCGCTTAACATAGATGGAAGCTATATCAAGGAGAGTGGGAAAGCTGGCATAGGGGGAATCATAAGAGATGAGGAGGGCAATTGTATCATGGCCTATGCAATGTCGATAAATTCTGATAGTCATAACATGGTCGAGGCTCTAGCTACTAAGTTCGGAGGAAAACGGTGCAACCAGTTGAGTTTCACCAATTTTGTTCTCGAACTTGATTCAAATATCATAATGAACATGGTCAACCAACAAGGAAACAAGAACATGAAACTAAAGATGGAGGCGAATAGAATTACAAAATGGGTTCAAGAAGCAAATGCAATGTTTCAGCATTGTTACAGAGAAGGAAATCAAGTAGCCGGCGCCTTAGCTAAAATAGCCTCCATATCTGGTACGAGAATGATTTACCGAGCCTTCCAACAACTTCCAAAAGAAGCCAAAGGTCCTTTCATGATGGATAAGTGGCAAATGCCTAGTTTTAGAACAAAGTATGAAAAGAATAATTTTTTTGTTAGTTGAAGTAGGATGAATATAGCCTTGACAGTAGAGAGGTAATGTCATCTACTGTCCTTTTTGGGTGATAGCTATCACCATGTTGTATTATGTTTTCGATGCCAGGCATAGCCCCCCTCACTAATCCTTTTTCGCAATACAACGCCTAGACCTCTGTCTGAGAAGCTTTATATTTAAAAAAATTTAATTAATATTTTAGTTCTTTGAATACAATGTAATTTATATTTAAAAGCAAACTGCTTATTTTTTACTTTTATCTTCTTCTTTTTTTGAATTTATTTATAGTTTAGTACTAATACACAATAGTCAGCTTAATTAATTTTATTCCTTCTTTTTCCATAGCACCCATTTTGCAAAGAATATCTCTCTCTCTCTCTCTCTCTCTCTCTCTCTCTCTCTCTATATATATATATATATATATANTTAGCCTTTTACCTTTTTAGCTAATTTCTCTCGTGATTTTGAAGTTGCGTGAGAGCTATGGAATTGAAGATCATCAAAAAATCGACAAAAAGTCATTATTTTAGAGTTAAAATGAAGAAAAACTTAAGCAACATGAAGCCAGGAAAACCGTGACGATGGATCACTAACCGTTGCCCTGGTTGGAGGCCTAGCGGATGAGATATTTTTGTCCACTCTTGGGACTTAATATAAATAGATATTTTTAGATCATTTTAGGGTAACTTTTGCATAAGAAAATATTCAGAGCGACCTTTGGAGTTTTCCTTAAAGGGTTTTGGGCGATTACATCATAGTTTGCTCAATCTTAATTTCACTACTCTTTTAGCTATTATGTTTAGATTTTTTACCTATCTTTGTATTTTCTTTCTTTATTATGTCTAATCATTTTAAGCTAGGGTTATGAATCCTAAGACCTCATTTGTCTTTTTAAGATTAAGACGTCTGAATCTGAATACACATCTGAATATCAATATGTTTATTAAGATTAAGACATCTGAATCTGAATACACATCTGAATATATTAAAATGTGTATTAAGATCCGAATAGATATAATTAAGATTGTTTGATTTTTAACATCTGAATATAAAATTTATCTTTATTTGAAAATTAATAAGCATAAAATTCAAATGAAATACTAACTAATCTAATATTCTATCAATAAAATATATAGTTTTTTTAAAATAAGTTGTTGGTGGTGATGGCTAACGGGTGAATGTCGACTAGAGGCAGTGGTTGGTGGTAGTTTTTGTTGATGATGGTGGTTCATGCTAGTAGCTAGTAGTGATCGGTAGTTGTGGCGATTATGATTGAGGATGGTCGTAGTGGGTGGTGATAGTTAATAATGTTGGGTGGTGGTAGTAGTTGTGACTAAGAAAGGTAGTGTGTGGTTGGTGGTAGGTTATAATAATGGACAGTGCTGGCTGTGGTTGTTGATGGTAATGTGGTGGTCAGTTGTGGTAGTTGAGATGGATGAGTGTTAATTGAGGGTGAGAATGATATATGGTGGTCGGAGTGGTGGGGATAGTGGGTGGTGATGGTCGATAATGGTGGCAACTATGATTGAGGATGATGGTGGTGTGGTGGTGTGTGTGGNTGGCGGCATGATGATAGTTGATAATGGTAGGCGGTGACGGCAATTAATAATGAATATGTGATAGTATCTTAATAAAATTAAGTCTCTATTATAGATCTTAATCATACAGACCTATTCAGACCCATTAAATGACTTTGAAGTAGAAAAAACAAACACACTTAATGAATAAGATCTTAATAATTAAAATTCAGACTTTAAAAATAAACCACTTAATGTCTGATATCTGAATAATGTTCAAACAGATGAGGCATAAATGTGGTTATACCTAATTAAACCATTCCGGTTCCGCAATGTTGATCTCCCAAAAAATGAATAGAACGCGCGGTTCCTTTCCCTACGAGGAGTGCAACTCCATTGATGAAGAAGGTCTCGTGAAGGTATTTGGTCCTAAAATATCCTGGCATGGTCAAGAGGAGGAGGATGAAGTTGCTCACCAACGGCATAACCTGATTCTCACAGGTAATCTATCTCCAAGGAACATAAACGATAAAAAAATGCTTCATTTAAGAAGGTGGCAATACCTGGCACTTTGACTAGAGCCAAGGTGAAATTCAGTCAAAGGGTTGTTTCATCCTCAAATATTTCCAATAATTAATACGATCATTTGGAACATAAGGGTGGTGAAGTCCACAGAGGCTTTTAAAAGACTCAAGTTTTGAAGTAAGTTACACAAAATTCAAATCATTGCTATCCAATAACCATTTGCTAATGCTAGTAAGATTGACAATTACAGAAGAGAGTTGGGATTTGAAGGCAGCTCTTCGAATTGCAGTGGAAAGATTTTGTTTTTATTGGGGCTGCAGATTTGAATGCTAAAGTTTGCAATGAAGATGAAAAGCATGCATATTACAATCAAAATTACTAGGGAGAACACTGATGACATAGCTTGTGGTATATACAAAATCCAAATCACACCTGAGGCTACCTCTTTGGGAGAGTCTTACAGTGTAATAATTTTATCGATGGGCCTTGGTGTACTTGTGGGGATTTCAATGTTATTATGAGTCCTGAAGAAAAGAAAGGAGGTAACCTACACAGAATGGAGAAAAGATAGGATTTTATATCATGTATGGAAGATTGCGGGATGGTAGATGCTGGATTCACAGGTTTGAGATTCACATGATGTAATGCAAGGGATAGGGCACACATAACATGGAAGAGATTGGATAGAGTCTTCATTAATCATTTGTGGACCGAAAGATATCCTAACAATGATATAGAACATCTGGCAAGCACCGGTTCAGATCATACACCAATGCTAGTTAAATGTTCTACTTCTAATTAGAGTGGGATAAGGTATTGTTGCTCCTAAACGCACACGCAAGTATACGTGGTCGTATAAGTAATAAAATCATAAATCGAGTGTCAAACCCACAAAGACTAGTATTAACTACCCATCATAATTCACCTAGATTGTTATTCAGTTGAGCTAATTCGAGTTCAAAGGTATGATTATACTAAACAATAATTCTAACCAAGTAACTAAATTATCAAACAACAAAATGATTGTTGTGTATTCAGTAGAGATAAATATTCCAGGGTTGTGATCGATTCACCAATCCTATTGTGTTCTAGTTAACTCTCCCTTGCATGCAATTCACTCATGGTTGCTAATTAATCGAACAGTTGCTCTCATAGTGTAACGACCCAGTCGGTCGTTCCGAGAGTTTAGCCCCGTTTCCCCCATTTCTGCTTCATTTTGTGTGGTTCGGCTCTTTCATGTTGTGTTAGGTTGGTTGGCTCCGGTTCGGAGTGGTTGTGGAGAGAAATGAGACACTTAGTCTCTTAAGTTGGTTAATTAGTTGGAAAAGTCAACCGGAAGTTGACTTATAGGTTAATGATCTCGGAATTTGGGTTTTATGCTTCAGATAACTTAATTAGGTGATTTGAGACTTAGGAGCATGTTCGGAAGGTTATTTGGATGTCTGTGGTAGAATTAGGCTTGAATTGGCGAAATAGGATTTTTGGCGATTTCCGGTCAGCAATGGAAAATTAGCTATCGGAGTCAGAATGGAATTTCGGAAGTTGGAATAGGTTCGTAGTGTCTTTTGTGATGTGTGTGCAAAATTTCAGGTCATTCGGACGTGGTTTGGTTGGTTTCTGCATCGTTTGCGAATTTCGGAAGTTTAGAAATCCTTAGGCTTGAATTTCAAGTTAATTTGGTGTTTTGATGTTGTTTTGAGTGTTCCAAGGGTTCGACTAAGTTTGGGTGATGTTATATGAGGTGTTGGTATATTTGGTTGAGGCCCCGAGGGGCTCGGGATGATTTCGGATAGCCATTGGGGAAATTGAACTTTGGAAATCTGCTAGTGTTGCTGCTGTTCTGGTTTTCCGCACCTGCGGAAGGGTGATCGCAGGTGCGGCGATCGCAGGTGCGGTTTTGGTGTCGCACGTGTGGAGTTTGGCAGGCTTGGGATCTATCGCAGATGCGGATGGTGTATCGCACTTGCGAGCCCGCATGTGTGGTGGGTTGATCGCAGGTGCGGAAGGGGAGCTTTAAGTGAAGTCCGCAGATGCGGACGTTTGGTCGCAGATGCGGAACCCTTGGGCGAAACATATAAATTCTTGCCTTCGCGAATTTTAGCCATTGTTCATCATTTTTCATACGGGTTGGAGCTTTTGGGAGCAATTTGAAGAGGGATTCAAGGGGATTTTCGTGGAGGTAAGTTACTTGAACCTAAAACTTGATTCTATGGTGGTTTTTAACTGATTGAGCATGAAATTTGTGAGAATTAAAGGTTTAAATTGGGGGATTAGGGCTTGAAACTTGAGACTAAGAATTGGGTGATTGAGGAGGGAAAACGAGGTTAGATTTTGATGAATTTGGTATGTATGGACTCGTGAGAGGATAAGGATTCTGGTTTTGCGATTTTTATCGGATTTTGAAACATGGGACCAGGGGTCGGGTTTGGCCAATTTTAGAATTTTTGATGTAATTGATTATTTTCGCGTGGGTTTTGTTCCTTTAGCGTATATTGATGGTATGAATCTGATTTTGAATAGATTCGGGACGATTTGAGGCCAATTCAAGCGGCAAGGGCATCGCGAAGTAGATTTTCATCCGGTTTGAGGTAAGTAATAATTGTAAATCTTGTCATCAGGGTATGAAAACCCGGATTTCACATTGTTTCACTATTTTGGAGTGGCGCACATGCTAGATGACGAGTGTGTGGCGTGCATCGTTGGAGATTGTGACTTGGTTTGTCCTGTAGCGACTATTAAGTTACGTATTTGACTGGAAAACTATATGTTATTTTGTGTTTTAGAAAGTATTACTATGTTTTGGGTTGAATTCCATATTTGGGCCTCGTGCCAAGTTGTTTGGACCCTTAGGAGCTTAATACTATTGATTCCTCACTGTTATGTTTAAGATTTACACTTAGTCATGCCATGTTTTACTGATTTCATAACTCAGTCTTATTTGCTTCGTTTTGTTGCAATAATGATATTTTGAGGCTGAGCACCCTGTTTTACTGATAGCCCGAGTGGCTTGAGAGATTTCTGATTGAGTGAGGCCGAGAGCTTATGTAGTGAGGGTATCATGGGATCGGGCTGCGCGCCGCAGCATGTTGTACTGTTTTATGATATATGAGAGGTCGCGGGCCTGATTGATTATGCCACGAGATTTCTTGTTATAGCGCTTGGGCTGTAGGATCCCCTCCGGAGTC
This sequence comes from Nicotiana undulata, assembly GCA_005239495.1. Taxonomy (NCBI): domain Eukaryota; kingdom Viridiplantae; phylum Streptophyta; class Magnoliopsida; order Solanales; family Solanaceae; genus Nicotiana; species Nicotiana undulata. The sequence continues at coordinate 90,428 of ML248831.1, forward strand.
TATACACCCCCACTGAGCGCAGGTACCTACTGAGTGCGAGTGCCGAGTGACGAGTGATTGGGAGGCATGAGTGGTTGTGAGGTTGCCCCAGGGGCTGATTATGAGTGATTGTGAGGTTGCCCCAGGGGCTGATTATGAGTGATTGTGAGGTTGCCCGAGGGGCTGATCATGAGTGATTGTGAGGTATGCCTGCGGTACTGATTCCGATTGATATTATGCCCGAGGGGCGGTTTATGATACATGTTTTTGCCCGAGAGGCTATTTATGTTTTTATCACTTTTACTCTAAACTTCCGGAATTTCTGTTGAAACTGTTGGAAAAATATTTTCAAATGATTTTTACTGAAATCGGCTTTTAAGCGTGATGATTTGGCATATATATTGTTGGGAAGAAAGGTTGTACTTAATGTGAGTTTATGGCATGTATTTATGTGTTTCTTACTACTCAGACCTTATTACTTACTGAGTTGACGTACTCACATTACTCCCTGCACCGTGTGTGCAGATTCAGGTGCCAGGGCTTCTGAGCGAGAGTTGGTCATCCCTGTCTCAGAGTGTTCAGAGATTCGCGAGGTAGCTGCACGACGTCTACACCCTTGCCTTTCTCCTTCCTACTTTTTATAGCATTTGTATTTTCCCAGACTCGTATATTTAGTTTAGTTTCTCATGACTAGTGACTTCGGGATTTTGGGTTGTATTTAATGTTTTGTATATCCATGCTTGTTTCGAAATGCTTTAAACGGAAAGTTTTATGAAATATCGGATTAGTAATGATTTGAACAAAAGGTTTCTTTATGCTATAAGTAGTGAATTGGCTAGCCTAGTATCACGATAGGCGCCATCACGACCATGGGGTTTTGGGGTCGTGACACATAACCTTATCCCAAATTACTACTCGTCTATTCAAAATATATTAACGCATATATTCCTATGAAATCAATATATTAAGAACGCATTAAGATTACGATATTTAATTTAGCACGGTGACTAGGTATATTCTATCCTAACTACAAATTCGTCCCCCACATAGTTAAGATCATGCTCTCTTTAATTCTTCTCTAATCTAAACATGGCTTTCCCAAGCATATCATATATAGTAAATAGAGTCTAACTGCCCGCTAGGCAATTAAGCAATTAGTCACAAAATTTAAGAAACAACCATATTTTAGTGAATTGTAAACAAGGTTAAGTCAACGTTAAACAACAATATTCATGTCTAGATCATGACCCTAGAATTATAGGTTTTAGCCACTCATGATAGTATCAAACAAATTCATAAGTGTTGGATAATTGAAAATACTAAGAAAAGATGAAGAAAACTGAGATCTCTTCGCTCCCGGATGTTCCTCGTGTGTATTCCCTCTTCAAAGTCGCGTCTCCCCTCTAAAAATAAGCTTAGTCTTGCTTTTATACGTGTTGGGTAGGTCTAGGGCCAAAGTAATCTTGTCACGGACAAACTTGAATAATTTTCCCGTCACCAGCGTCCAACCCAGTGCCCCACGCTAGTGTTGGCGTTGTCTTATTAAACTTTCTACCACTAACACCACAGGTGGCTTGGAGAGCTGCCTGCGGCGTTGGAAATCCAACTTTTCCTGTTTTCCTCCTTTTGGATCTACTCTCGCACATTTTGCCCCCAATTGCTTCTGGATGATTCCAACACATAAAAACACCCCGAATTAATACAAATCAATACATTTCACATCCGAAATCCACAAAACACGAGTAAAACATGAGGCTATATACATATAAATATATATACTTTAAGATAATTATCAACACCCCACACTTAAACTCTTACTCGTCCTCGAGCAATAGGACTATCAAATATACCCCAACTACGTACAAATCTCAAATATAGAGGAGCACTTCAACTTTTAACCATACACTCTACCATTGTGATCAATACCGGCAATCAAGCTTGAACATGTAAATTAACATTCTTCCCGTTTTGCATGCCCAAGTATATTAAAATCAATTCAATCAATTCAAACAACCTATCCGTAACCACCCTACCTCAAGAGTCGACTCGTTACCACTAATCCCCCTCAACTCGCGCACTCACCCAACAAGAGACGTTTATAACATTACTAATCCTTCATGATATCATGAGCCCTCACCAACGAATAAAAGAGTGAATATAGAATAGTCCACACATTCAAATACTCTTTTGGATATAAATTAAGGACATCACACAATTGAACAAAATTCGCTCACTCTCACAAAGAATTCATATGCATCTCGTGGTCGTACCATAAGCTTGCCCGTAGTGTACATCTCTACTAATCTAAGCTAGCCAAATCTAGGATCAATTAGGACTTTAAGGTTGTAATGTAGGCTAAGGGACGTGTATGATTTATTTAGGAATAGTGACTAATACTCCTAGATATTTTAATACACTACACTCACAAATCGAGCACATATTCTTCTCAACCAAATCACTTGCCACAAACCATATACAACAGTCCCTTTTTCATTAAGTACTTCTATGCTCCCACTAGAACAAATTAGGAGGTGTATGTGTTTTTCTACATTATTTGACTATCATTTTTTTTCTTGCAATTTTTCTTTTTCTTTCTCCTTTTGTTCTTTTCTCTTCTACACACACTCCACACATTAAAGTTCATCGGCTAGTGACTTTTGATTTCAACTTTGGTGCGCCAAATGGTCCTTCATGGTTCCACTCAAAAACTACTCCCCAAATCTCTCACTTTACTTCTTTTAGAGACTAAGTGCCTTAGGAGGTAAAGGTTCAACAATCTCAAATCAAGAATAAAATAGGGTTACGGCTTGTAATGTGGGTATCAAAAGAAAGGTGTACAGTCTCAAAGAGGCTAACAACCGAAAATTTTATCTTCAAGTGACAAGCATATCCATGCTCTAGCAAGAAACGCCTACGTCATCTCCTAGATTAGCACAACTTAATAATTTCTCTTCGATTAACACACGGGGCAAGTTCTAGACTACACATGATAGCATAGAGAATCAAAATTCTTCACGCACACATTGCACATGACTCAATCAAGACAGCTTTGTTCAAATCTCAAGTCATGCAAGCAGATATAATTAAAAAATTTAAGCAATAATGCACTATGTGGCATACAAGTCGAACAACTGAGAAGAGGCGTCACAGAATAGACTATTTATCATCACAATTCAAACCAAATGTATGGGAAGATAGATCGCATGTCATAGCCTAATATTCTATCCCCAAACATGTCACTAGGTATATCCAAGCAACTTAGTTTCTTCCTAACCTACTCCTAAAAACATAAAGTACCCGGTTTGAGCAACACCCTTGGAATAGAACCGGTGCCCAAAGAAAAACTAAGGGATACTACCTAACTATCCTAAAAAAATCTTTTTGGTGTTTCGAATCGGACTTTATCCCTCAAGAAAATTGTCCAAAAGATCCATCGTTGGAAAAATTCTAAGCTTTTTCTGATATATTTTTTTCTTTTTGAATTTTTTGTTTTTTTTCTTATTATTCTTTTTTTCTTTCTAAAACAAACTAGACTAAAGACTAGACTGAGTAAAACTAATAATAGCGACAAATTTATACAATTTATACAGAGTACATCATAGGTAGTAGTTTCCCCACCCCACACTTAGTGTATGCATAGTCCCCGATGCATAAAAAATATAAAATAGAGTAGGGTGAAAAGAAAACCCCCTGTCAGTCGGAGTCGACATCCTCAGCTTGCCCGCCATCCACTGCTCCGGGCACATCATCATCAGGTCTTAGAGGAACCAAAGCCATGGGCCCCGTAAATCACCAAGCTCATCCTCCGTGTTGGATCCTCTGTAAGTGTTTGCGTCCTCCGGTGAGTGAATGGGGATGCCAGGCGCAATCCCTAACATCTCTTTGGAGTAACTAGACAAGTCATTGTGTAAATGCATACGCTCCTCGTCTGAGACACCCACCCTGCTCATGATTAAATTCAAGGAGTTATAAAGATACATGTTGAAGTTCTCGTCTCATTTGTAACATGCAGCCTGAGTGATCTTAGACGTAGTCTCCAACAAGGATGTGATGTCCAACATCCCTTTAGGTGCCTCCACTACCTCATCATACCTTGGGTACTCCAGCACCTCCCGGGAAGCATATATTTCGTGAGAAAGTTGTCGAAGAAAAACCTTTTAATCTGCCTATAACGACCCGAATGGTCATTTTGAGCATTTGCACTTCGCTCGGTAGTTTGAGGGCATGAGTAGCTCCGTATAGTGATTTTGGACTTAGAAGCATGTTTGGAATTTTGTTTCGGAAGTTTGTGGTTTAATTAGACTTGAAATGGCAAAAATAGAAATTTAAGTATGGAAGTTTGACCAGGGAGTTGACTTTTTGATATCGGTGTAGGAATCTATTTCTGAAAATTTCCATAGCTTAGTTATGTCATTTATGACTTCTGTACAAAATTTGAGGTCAATCGGACTTGATTTGATAGGTTTCGGCATCGAATATAGAAGTTGGAAGTTCCTGGTTTCATTAAGCGCTAATAAGAAGTCGACGTGTGCTAATTATATTATTCTGGGTGTAGATGAGGACTATTAATATGATGGATATCAATTAGATATGATAATACGTGTACGAGGCATATTATAAGTGATATGGGGCCTTAGGAGAGGTCTAAGTTTAATCCAAGTTGGAAAAATTACACGATCGATTAAAATTCCAAATGAATACGCATAAGACCACACTTTGGAGGGGAATATCTACATTTATATGAGGTGTTATGTTATGGAAAACCTATCAAATGAAATACCATTGATTATAGTTTCCAACACTTCAAACCGTTCGTCATTTGGACACTCCTACGAAGAGTTATGACAAAATTACCGAAGGCTGGAAAAATGCGATCCTGTGGCAATTCTGCGATCGTAGAATCATTATGCGGTCCGCATAATTGATCTGCGACCACAAAAATGGTCGCCAAATGGACCACTGTAGCCCAGTTTTGGGCACCAGTTTCGCGATGCATTCTGCGACCTGCATACCTATTATGCGATGCATTATGCGATCGCAGGCCTGATTTCGGAGGCTTCATTTTCCTATTTTCATAACCCGACCCCATTTTGATAAATAGGCTTAGGGGTTCATTTTGGGGTGATTTTCTTAGCATTATAGAGAGAGATGAGAGCATTTTAGAGAGAGAAAGAGGAACCCAACATTCAAATCAGCCAATCTTGCATCAATCTTCAAGAATCAAAGAACTCAATCACAAGAACTTCATCAAAGAGGTAAGTATTCATACCCTAGTTTTCAATTTAGGAATTTGGATTAAAATTTGTTCATGAGAGGTGTGATTCTTGGGCGTGAGAAAACTAAGGTTTGTGGGAAGATTTTTGAGTTCAAATGGGTAAAGATTGGGTTGAAAATGGTAGAAATCTTCAAAGACTTTAATTGATGATTTGAGGGGTCATATGTGATCGGATGTTGATGGATTTGGTATGTATAGGCTCGTGAGACAGTAAGGATTTCAGTTTTATAACTTTTGTCGGATTCTGAGACGTGGGCCCGAGTTTGGCCAATTTCGGGATTTTTAAAGTAATTTGGTTATTTTCTAGTGGGCTTTGTTCCTTTAGCATATTTTGATGATATGAATCCGATTTTGAATAGATTCGGGATGAATTGAGTCCGAGTCGAGTGGAAAGGGCAATGCGAAGTAGATTTTCATCCTGTTTGAGGTAAGTAATGACTTTAAATCTTGTCCTGAGGGTATGAAACCCCGGACTTCGCATTGTATCACTATTCGGAGTGGCGCACATGCTAGATGACGAGTGTATGGCGTACACTGTTTGGGGATTGTGACTTGTCCGTCCCGTGGAAACTACTAAGTTGTGTATTTGATTCTACATCATAAGATATCTCATGTTTTAAGATTACTACTATATTTTGGGTTGTACGCCATGTTTGGGGCCTTGTGCCGACCTGTTTGGACCCCTTGGGGGATTTTACTGCTATTCCTCACTGTGTTGACTTATGATTTACACCCAGTCATATTATGTTTAACCGATTTCGAAATGCAGTCTTATTTACACTATTTTGAGATATAAAATGATATTTTGGGTCGAGTACTCCGTTTTACCGATAGCCCGAGTGGTTTTTTGAGAGGTTTCTGACTGAGTGAGGCCGAGGGCCTATGTTGTGAGGAAATTATGGGATCGGGCTGCGCGCTGCAGCATGTTATACTTTTTATGATGAGTGAGTGAGGCCGAGTGCCTGATTTGTGAGGATATGATATGGGATCGGGTTGCACGCCGCAACATGTTATTGATAGGCCGAGTGCCAGAGTGATTGATGCCATGATTTGTCTTGTTATAGCGCTTGGGATGAAGGATCCCCTCCGGAGTCTGTACACCCTCAGTGAGCGCATGTACCTATTGAGTGCGAGTGCCGAGTGACGAGTGATTGGGAGGCATGAGTGGTTGTGAGGTTTCCCGAGGGGATGATTATGAGTGATTGTGAGGCATGCTGAGAGACTGATTCTGAGTGATGTTATGCCCGAGGGGCGGTTTATTATTGATGTCTTTGCCCGAGTGTCTACTTATGATTCATATCCTTTTACATTAAACTTCTTGAACCGGATTATGAGTGATTGTGAGGCATGCTGAGAGACTGATTCTGAGTGATGTTATGCCCGAGGGGCGGTTTATTATTGATGTCTTTGCCCGAGTGTCTACTTATGATTCATATCCTTTTACATTAAACTTCTTGAACCGGATTATGAGTGATTGTGAGGCATGATGAGATACTGATTTTGAGTGATGTTATGACCGAGGGGCAGTTTATTATTGATGTCTTTACCCGAGTGGCTACTTATGATTCATATCTTTTTACATTAAACTTCTTGAACATTTTACTGAAACTGTTGGAAATTTACCTTTTTCAAAGGATTTTCACTGAAATCGGCTTTTAAAGTGTGATGATTTAACGTATACACTGTTGGAAAGAAAGACTGTGCTTATTGTGAATTGATGATTTGATCCTATGTGTTTTCTTACTGCTCAGACCTGATTTATTTTCATTACTACTGAGTTGGCGTACTCACATTACTCCCTCCACCCCTGTGTGCAGATATAGGTGTTGGTTCTGAGCGCTAGCTTCCGTCTTTTCTCTTGGAGCCGGAGTTGGGATTCTGAGGTAGATGTTCAGCGTCCACAGCTTACCCTTTTCCCTTTCTCATTTTGTTATTTGCTTCTTGTTCCTAGACTAGATGTAGTAAAAAAGTAGAGTTTATCTTGTATTATTCATAGATGCTCATGATGGGTTGACTTCAGGTTTTGGGGTAGTATCTAGACCTTGTTATTCGTTTTTGTTGCTTAAAAATTGTGAAATATAAAGAACTTTATGAAATATCGGAACAACTTTGAAATTTATGATAGTTTTACGTAAATGTGCGATTGTTTGGCTAGCCTAGTTCCATGATAGGCACCATTACGGCCGGCGTAGGATTTGGGGTCGTGGCAAGTTGGTATCAGAGCCTAGGTAACATAGGACTCACCGATCATGAGCAGGTTTAGTAGAGTCTTGCGGATCAGTACGGAGACGTCTGTACTTATCTTCGAGAGGCTACAGAACCCTTAGGAAAAATCTTACATTCTTGAATTCATGTCGTGCGAATCCAATTATTCATCCAAAAGCGTAACCCTTTGAATTCCTTTTATGTATTCGAATGCGCACGTGAGTGCTCGGTATCAGCTGTGCACGTGATTTTCATAGGTGAGGTGCGAGATGATTTTATCATGTTGATAAGGGGCCAGTCTGGAGGACTTGAGGCCGGGTTCTGTCTGTGGCTTGAGTGATGAGATTCTGATAGTGTGAGCACATGCATTTGGGACTTACATGTCTGTTTGTGTCCTTATTTGAGGGACTTTGTGGTTGGATGACTATGTGTCTAGTGTGATTCGATGGTGAGATGTGTTTATATTGTTTGATTGTGACAAAAAAGGATTGGCTGGATATGTAGCAAGAACTATTGAGTGTTTGACTTCTGTCTGAAGTGGGCATATGGCCTCTAGTTATGGGTGTGTTGAAGGACCTCTCATGTAGTTTAGTTGTGGAGGAAGTAGATCTTCATGTTGTGCTATGAGTACAGAATTATGGAGATAAAGTGATTGCGTAATAGTTATGATTATGGAGGAGTATAGAGAGATATCAATTTGAGGCTAGGCAGGTGGGGTTATCTCCTGCGGGGTGTCTTGAGGTTGTGTTATCCTTATGTTATTTTGTAGCGAGTTCCCTTATTACCAGTAAATCATATGTGTTGCAATTTGAATTCGGGTTGCTTTTGAGAGCTGGCGTGACTTCTACAAAGATGAATGCGGGATTTTCAGATGATTCGACATATTAGATTTTATATGAACTTATGAAGGATTCAGTTAAATCTCACTGTGGTATTATGGCAGCAATAGAGTATGGACATTGTGAGTCATTGTGTTTTTTTTTATCTATGTCTTTGAGCTAAGTGGGGGAGTCTGCTATCGATAAGTAGATTGCACAGTCATGTGTTGTAATGGTTTTGATTTGAGGTATAATTGTAAATCAGTTATGACTGCAAGGGTTGAGAGTGAGGATGACTCATGTAAGGGAATTTCTGGATACAGGTTGTATTTCACTCTATGGGTATATGGAAATCATGGAATGATTGAGTGATTAATCGTGAAGGATGTAGTGTTCATGGAGTAGAACTATGCTCGATTGCTTAGAGGTGTGAATTACTTCTTAGGGTGTTGGGGTGCAAATGAGGCACAGGTCGTTCGGTCCGTTTGGGCGGCTATTGAGATTCAAGTATAATGGATGACTCTCGAGAATGGTTATAATTAATTCAAGATTTATATGTGGCAATTGAGAATGTTGCAGATTTGTATATGGCTAAAAGCGGAGAGTTACATTGGATGGTATCGAGACTCGTAGTATTTCTATATCATTATGGATTCTACATTCAGTATTAGGAAGGTGAAGGTAATGGATTTAGATTCACAGAAGGTCTCTTCAGAGTGGGTATCTCGGTTGTGGTACTTTTGGGGTGCTTAAGAGAGCCTTCAGCGGCTTATGAGCCTTAGGATGATATGGTTTTATTCTAGGATCTCGTGTGGTGAGTTTTGGTTGCGGATTGTGGTATTATAGCAAGGAGAAGTATCAATTGGAAGGTAATCCAGAAGGAACTCGGAGAATTAGGATAGCTTGGTGGCAGGGTTGGATCAGCATGGTAACAGATGTGATTTGCCTTCTGGTTCTTATGATGTAGTGATTTTCTTCAGGTGTTTTATGGAGATACACTCAGGTTTTGATGGCTTGTGTAGTTTGGTTGAGTTAGAGGAATCCAGTTCTGACCGCTTGGTTGTATGCAAATAAACTTCAAGGTGTTCTTGATGGTTTTTTTTTTACAATGATTTGAGCCGTATAGCTTCTACCGTTGTGAGGAACATATTATGTGTTGTGGACTCCTCCTGGATGGGAGCAAATAAAAGGTTTCTAACTGCCCGGTATGTAATTTTCATGTAGCCCAGAAATTGTAATGAGATTCTTGTGTTTTTCCACATGATGGCATGATAGACGTTGTGTGTGTGCAGGACTAAGATTTTCATGTACAAGGTGGCAGTTCATTCTTGAAGGGAAGGTCACGAATTCTGGATAGAATAGTCAGTTTTAGATATTCAGATGTATGTTATAACTACTCGGTAATCCCTGAGAAGGGTGCGCATAAAATAAAAAATAAAAAAGGGCGCATTATGTTTTGACTAACGGATGTTCATTGGTATTACGACACTCACCTGGTTGATCGACTACTAATATTTAGAGTTTTCTAAGTATCACAGAAGAATTATGAAAATATTTATCATGGGGTGATCGTACTTGAGGGATGTGCTAGTCTTTTGAGTGATAAGGTTGTGATCAGTTACAGCGATTTATGTGACTTATGAATTTGGAGACTAGGAGTTCTCAGAAGCATACTATTTTGGGATTTGCAGCATGTTTGATTTGAGTATTTTATTTAAACTCACTGGAGGCACTAGTTGCGCTAATTGATGGTGATAACTATGCGTTGTGAGTGCGCATATATGTGAGGTTTGAACCTATGTGCAAACACCGGGGCAACTATTCATGCTCGGGAGGATGCTTAGGCTATGATATGTCTAGAGGGGACTATTGAGCTTAAAGGTATAATATTTCTCGTATTCGTAACTTTGTTGAGAACTATTTGGACTATACTTGATATTACAAAGAGGCTAATTCCCAGAACAATCGTGGTAGTTACTAATTCTGTGTTAACTTGCCGATTTGAGCCATGATAGCACAATTTGCTCACGCCTACAGTATAGTGTGTTATTTATGCCAGTCCAGGAGCATGAGAATCTTATTTCATTTAGCATATATAGGTGTACTTGTTGGATTGTTCCTATATGATATGTTTGGACTAGAGGTCTGTGACCATGCCAGGTGGATTATGTTATTAGCAACCGAGTTGCTCGTGCGGTTGATGTTAATGTGAGCTCTAGAAGAGTTGGTTATTGTTATTCGATCCATGTGTCCTGGTTCCACTACAAATGATGAGCTCATAGCATTTTGGTTGCGGTGGTACTTGTTGAAATGCAAAATGGCTCCCTTCTTTGAGATATTTTCCCTTTTTGCGGGGGTACCCAGATGGTGCAATATTGAGTTCTATTGGTGTGTCATGTAGGTGGAATAGTCTTGTTTGATAATATAAGGTCATCGTACCTAGAATGTGTACTATCAGATTTGATTAGGGTATATTTGGGAGGATGATATCAATGTCAGACTAGAAAGTGAGTATGGTTCTGATTGAAACGAAAGAGCTCCATGAATTGTTGATATGCTTGGTTGTTGGGTAATTCCGTGTGTTTCTTTCATTTGACAGTGTACGAAGGATTTGTAATGAGTTGTTGTTAATATGGGGTTTAATACCGCTGTCGGGTTTGTTTCAAGCAAATACAATGATTATAACTATTGTGAGTATGCGGGTTATGTGTGATAAAAGATGATTGCATCTGGAGTTATGGCTAAGGTTTAATACTGCTTGTTAACGCACATGCAGTGCGTATATGTGGAAATTCGGGTCTTGAATAGAAATTTTTGGATGTTGGTAATTGGATTCCAAGGTTTATGGGTTAATGCTAAATTAGTAATTTTCTATTATGTGGTGCCTTTAGGCCTATACGGAATAGGGTGACGAGGGATCACCTCGGATACGTGCGTGGTAAAGTGGATCAGGGATTTAAAGGCATAGGAATGACTCTTGGCACGTTCGAGGACGAACGTATGTTTAAGTGGGGGAGAATGTAACGACCTGAATGGTCGTTTTGAGCATTTGCACTTTGCTCGGTATTTTAGGGGCACGAGTAGCTCCATATGGTGAGTTTGGACTTAGGAGCATGTTTGGAATTTTGTATTGGAAGTTTGTGGTTTAATTAGACTTGAAATGGCGAAAATAGAAAATTAAGTATGGAAGTTTTACCAGGGAGTTGACTTTTTGATACCGGTGTACGAATCCATTTATGAAAATTTTCATAGCATCGTTATGTCATTTATGACTTGTGTACAAAATTTGAGGTCAATCGGACTTGATTTAATAGGTTTCGGCATCGAATATAGAAGTTGGAAGTTCTTGGTTTCATTAAGCGCTAATAAGAAGTCGACGTGTGATAATTATATTATTGTGGGTGTAGATGAGTACTATTGATATGATAGATATCAATTGAATATGATAATAATTGTACGAGTCATATTATAAGTGATATGGGGCCTTAGGAGAGGCCTAAGTTTAAGCCAAGTTGGAAAAATTACACGATCGATTAAAATTCCAAATGAATACGCACAAGATCACACTTTGGAGGGGAATATCTACATTTATATGAGGTTTTATGTTATGTAAAACCTATCAAATGAAATACCATTGATTATAGTTTCCAACACTTCAAACTGTTCGTCATTTGGACACTCCTACAAAAAGTTATGACAAAATTACCGAAGGCTGGAAAAATGCGATCCCGTGGCAATTCTGCGATCGCAGAATCATTATGCGGTCAGCATAATTGATCTGCGACCACAAAAATGGTCGCAAAATGGACCAGTGTAGCCCAGTTTTGGGCACCAGTTTTGCGATGCATTCTGCGACCCGCATACCTATTATGCGATGCATTATGCGATCGCATGCCTGATTTCGGAGGCTTCATTTTCCTATTTTCATAACCCGACCCCATTTTGATAAATAGGCTTAGAGGTTCATTTTGGGGTGATTTTATTAGCAGTCTAGAGAGAGATGAGAGCATTTGAGAGAGATAAGGAGGAAACCAACATTCAAATCATCCAATCTTGCATCAATCTTCAAGAGTCAAAGAACTCAATCACAAGATCTTCATCAAAGAGGTAAGTTTTCATACCCTAGTTTTCAATTTCGGAATTTGGATTAAAAGTTGGTCATAAGAGGTGTGATTCTTGGGCGTGAGAAAAATTAGGTTTGTGGGAAGATGTTTGAGTTCAAAGAGGGGTCATATGTGATCGGATTTTGATGAATTTGGTATGTATAGACTCGTGAGTGAGTAAGGATTTCAGTTTTGTAACTTTTGTCAGATTCGGAGACGTGGTCCCGAGTTTGGTCAATTTCGAGATTTTTGAAGTAATTTGGTTATTTTCGAGTGGGCTTTGTTCCTTAAGCGTATTTTGATGATATGAATCCAATTTTGAATAGATTCGGGATGAATTGAGGCCGAGTCGAGTAGCAAGGGTATCACGGAGTAGATTTTCATCCGGTTTGAGGTAAGTAATGACTGTAAATCTTGTCCTGATGGTATGAAACCCCGGACTTCGCATTGTATCACTATTTCGGAGTGGTGCACATGCTAGATGACGAGTGTGTGGCGTACACTGTTTGAGGATTGTGACTTGGTCCGTCCCGTGGAAACTATTAAGTTGCGTATTTGATTCTACATCATAAGATATTTCACGTTTTAAGATTACTACTATATTTTTGGTTGTACGCCATGTTTGGGGCCTTGTACCGACCTATTTGGACCCCTTGGGGGATTTTACTACTATTCCTCACTAGGAAACGGATTGTGAGTGATTGTGAGGCATGCCGAGATACTGATTCTGAGTGATGTTATGCCCGATGGGAGGTTTATTATTGATGTCTTTGCCCGAGTGGCTACTTATGATTCATATCCTTTTACATTAAACTTCTTGAACAGTTTACTGAAACTGTTGGAAATTTACCTTTTTCAAAGGATTTTCACTGAAATCGACTTTTAAAGCGTGATGATTTAACGTATACACTGTTGGAAAGAAAGATTGTGCTTATTGTGAATTGATGATTTGATCTTGTGTTTTCTTACTGCTCAGACCTGATTTATTTTCATTACTACTGAGTTGGCGTACTCACATTACTCCTCCACCCCTGTGTGCGGATACAGGTGTTGGTTCTGAGCGCTAGCTTCCGTCTTTTCTCTTGGAGCCGGAGTTGGGATTTTGAGGTAGTTGTTCGGCGTCCACATCTTACCCTTTTCCCTTTCTCATTCTGTTATTTGCTTTCCTAGACTGGATGTAGTACGAAAGTAGAGTTTATCTTGTATTATTCATAGATGCTCATGACGGGTTGACTCCAGGTTTTGGGGCAGTATTTAGACCTTGTTATTCATTTTTGTTGCTTAAAAATTGTGAAATCTAAAGAACTTTGTGAAATATCGGAATAGCATTGAAATTTATGAAAGTTTTACGTAAATGTGCGATTGTTTGGCTAGCATAGTTCCACGATAGGTGTCATCACGACCGGCTTAGGGTTTGGGGTCGTGACACTGCCGCCCAAATCGTGTGCGGCCATCTCCCCCAGCATGATCTCACCCACATTAATGAGTCTTCTAATCATCAAAAAGAATATGACACATACTCGAGCTTGAGTGCATTCGCTGTTGTTCTCCACTAGCGTGAGTCTGGCTTGCACAAAATTCTGCCAATTAGAGCGAACCATCTGAAGGTGAATATTGCCTTGCTTTCTGGTCCACTTGGAATTTGAATCAACGCCACAAAGAGTGTGATGTATCGCCGTGTAGCTTGGATTTTGACAAATTTATTGAGCCTCCTCGGGTCGGGGTTCTCTAACCCCAAAAACTCACACAAGGCCTTCCTAGTCAGTGGCACGTCTATTCCACGGACATGTGACTTGAACAAGTCCCTATTCCAGTTGGCGTACAGTTCCCACACCATGCTCCAATTTTCATGGACGGAGCATTTTATGAGTTTGTCCATGTTCATTGCTTGCAATCGGCCAAGCACATCCGGGAAATTCCTTTCTATAGTTTTCACATTAATCCCCATTTCAAAAACGTACTGCCCATAGGGCACAAAGTCCCTATGCCATGTAATAGCAGCATCACTGGTTAGTTTCAACTAAGGCCTCGGTAGCAATGGTATTTGTTGTGATCCCTCGACCACTTGTTTACCTTTAGCTTGCCTCGAGGATCCTTCTCCTTGATTTCGCTTTTTGGGCACAGGGGCAGTGGTGTAGGACTTTCCTATTCCCTTGCCTTTACTTGCCATAGCAACTTGCAACACAAATAAGCATCAATGTGAGAACGAATCAATAAATCTGCCTATAATTGTCGAGCGCATCAAAAATGACCCCACACTAAATCGAAGGCTCAATGTATATTACTCACAATTGTGGTCTAAAACACACAAGTGTTGCACCACAAGGCCATGGATACTCAATAATTCCCCATGCCACACAATAGCTAACAGGCACGAACGATGCCACACAAACAAGTTACTGATCATGGCTAACTGAATTCACCTCAATGCAAGCAAGTGGCATATGGTACTTAAAGTTTACAACTACTACACTGAATTAGCTAATCCTACAAAGTGATACAACATAAATAATATTGGATACATGGCGTGAGATACATGCATGTATTTAAAACCAAGCTCCCAAGTAAAATTATACCCAACCCCCACACTTAGCCCGATATCACATACAATTACACTCGGTTACTCAGACTTCACTGGTGCACAAAATATTCATTCAAACATTTTAAAAAACACCTTTTGGCATGAAGTGTGTGCACTTTAGCTTAACAATGGTGGCCCTCCCAAATTTCAACGAAGTAGAAGGAATTCTAGTTTACTACTCCGTATACAATACAACCACAACTAATTTCGGCCAATAACCAGACCACCCACTATAGAACAATTCTAAAGAAGCAACTTAGGTGAAAACTTTGGGGATTAGGGCAATTGGGAGATGGGATGTTCATGATCATCTACCTATTAAAATAACAAAAAGAAGAAGAAGAAACCATACCTGTGGGATTTAGGATGAGAGCAAGAGAGGATCTTGAGAAATTTGAGAGAGAGAAGGGAGAGAAGGCGCGGAAGAAGCTGGGCGTGAGAGATAAAGAGAGAGAGAACGGGTGTTTTGGGTGGGGAGTGTTTTAGTTATGTTTTAATTTATGTTATGGTTGGGCATGGGCTATAAGATGGGTTATAGTGTTAGTGTACATGGGAATATAGGTATGGGTTAAATAAAATATATAATTAAACAAAACAAAAATAAATAAATAATTAAAAACTTACTTGGCCACCCCCCAGCCTAGCGCCCCAAGCTAGGTCTGGCGCTGAAGGGCTTAAACTTTCTGGATTGGGCGCCCCAAGAAGCATGGGACGCTGGCCTGGGCGCTGACTCGCGAACATTTTTTTGAAATAACATCCCGATCTCCCGAGCCTTTTACATATCCAATTTACATGACCCTCACCATTCAACCTATAAATTTTATGTCTTCAAAGAAAATGCAAACTCTAGTTTATTCTAACTAAAAAAAATTATTAAAAAAAAACTAAGTTATGAAAGGAATAAAAATTGGTTGCCTCCCAATAAGCGCCTGATTTAACGTCGCGTAATGACGCATGGCCTCACTTACTCATCAGCGAGTACAACTTTGGTCTACTCACCATCAGTTCTTCCTCCCCAATAGTGCTTGACTCTGTGTCCATTACTAAAAATTTCTTTTCACCATTTAAAGCACGCAGCTCAATTGCACCATAAGGAGTGACTCTCAGCACCTCAACGAGCCTACCATCTCGATTTTAACTTCCCGGGAAACAACTTTAGCCTAGAATTGAACAATAATACCTTTTGGCCTGGCTCGAAGTGACGTGGCTTGATACACTTGTCCTGCCATCTTTTCGTTTTCTCTTTGTATAGCTTGGAATTTTCATAAGAGTGCAGCCTGAATTCATCTAACTCATTCAACTGCAAGAGTCTCTTCTCGCCCGCGGCTTCAAGGTCCATATTCAACTTCTTAATGGCCCGGTACGCTTTGTGTTCAAGTTCAATGACATGCCTTCCCATAAACAAGCTTATACGGCGATGCCCTAATTGGCGTTTTATATGCAGTTCTATAAGCCCACAAGGCATCATCTAACTTTACAGCCCAATCCTTCTTATTCACACTCAATGTCTTCTCTGAGATTTGCTTTATTTCTCTATTAGACACCTCAACTTGTCCACTTGTTTGAGGATGATATGTCGTAGCAACTCTATGGCGGACTCCATATCTAGCCAGAAGATTTTTCAACAACTGATTGCAAAAATGTGTCCCTTCATCACTAAAGAACGTGGAGTCCCAAACCTCAAAATATGTTCTTTTTCACAAATGCAACTACCACCATAGCATCATTTGTTGGCAATGTGATCGCCTCTACCCATTTTGACACGTAGTCAACTGCTAGCAAGATGTGTTTGTTTCCTCTGGACAATGGGAATGGTCCCATAAAATCTATCCCTCACACATCGAAAATCTCTACCTCTAAGATGTTATTCAAAGGTATCTCATGACTCTTTGTGATTGTTTATGTTCTTTGACACTAGTCACACTTCTTACCAAATGCATGGGCATCCTTGAATAATGTTGGCCAAAAACAATCAGATTGTAATACCTTTGCAGTTGTTCTATCGCCTCCACGATGGCCCTCCTAGGGTGATGCATGACAATCATACAACACTAATTCCACCTCATTTTCTGGAATGCATCTCCTCATCAACTAATTAGCACACTGCTTGTACAAATATGGTTCATCCCAATAGTAGAAGTTCACATCATGTAAAAACCTATTTCTAGCTTCAGGTTCAATTTCAGGAGGAAGTACCCCGCTCACCATATGGTCAGCATACCGTGGGGGAGGGTCTTGGGTGATAGCAAAAAGTTTCTCATCAGGAAATGCTTCTTTAATATGCCCACCTTCCTCCACGTGGTCGTGATTTTCCAGCCTTGATAGATGGTCAGCTACTTGGTTCTCTGTGCCCTTTCGATGTAGTATTTCTACATCAAATTCTCGAAACTACAAAACCCAGTACATCAATCTAGCCTTATTCTTTTTCTGTAAATAGATACATGATTGTTGCATGATCAGTATGTACTATGACTTTTGTTCCCACCAAGTAAAATCTCTCAAATGCCCACACAACGGCCAACAACTCATTCTCCGTGGTGGTGTAATTCAGTCGTGCATCATCAAGAGTCTTACTTGCATAGTAGATGGAATAAAACATCGTATCCTTCCACTGGCCTAGCACTGCCCCAATAGCAAGGTCATTTGCATCACACATAAATTAAAATGGTAAGGACCAATCTGGTGCCGCGATAATAGGGGCAGCCACCTAAGTTCTTGTTGAGCTCTTCAAATTCCTTCAGGCAAGCGTCATCAAAATCGAAAGTTATATCCCTTTCAAGCAACCTACACAAAAGGAGTAGGAATTTAGAAAAATCTTTAATAAAGCGTCGATAGAACCCCGCGTGTCCCAAGAAACTCCGAACACCCTTCACGGAAATGGGTGGAGATAATTTTTCAACCGCCTCCACCTTCGCCTTATGAACTTCAATGCTCTCCTAGACACTCTGTGACCCAAAACGATGCCTTCCTGCAACATAAAATGGTATTTTTCCCAATTCAATACCAGATTTTTTTTTTCACAACGGGCCAACACCTTGCTCAAATTCTTCAAACAATCATCATAAATACCCCCAGACTGAAAAATCATTCATAAAACCTCTACAAAATTTTCCACCATATCGATGAAAATAGTCATCATGCATATTTGGAAAGTGGTTGGTGCATTACAAAGACCAAACGACATTCGCTTGAAGGCAAAAGTGCCATAAGGACAAGTAAAATGGTCTTCTCCTGATCTTCTAAGCATATGAAAATCTGGTTGTACCCTGATAACCATCAAGTCATGCCCCAACAATCTATCCAATATTTGGTCAATGACTGGAAGTGGGAAGTGGTCCTTGCGGGTTGCTTTGTTGAGCCTTCTGTAATCAATGCAAACTCTCCACCCCGCCACAGTGCGAGTAGTAATTAGCTCATTTTCTTATTCTCAACCATAGTCATCCCTCCCTTTTTAGGCACACATTGCACTTGGCTTACCCAGTTGCTGTCAGAGATAGGAAAGATGATAACTGCATCAAGCCACTTAATTACTTCCTTCTTCATGACTTCTTTCATGATGGGATTTAATCTCATTTGTTGCTCAACACTGGGGCGGTGTCCATCTTTCAGAAAGATTTTAAGCATACAAAACGATGGATTGATTCCCGTGATGTCAGCAATTGTCCACCATATCGCCTTTTTATGCTCGCACAGTACTCTGAGCAATATTTTTTCTTGTACAATAGTCAAGCTGGATGAGATAATTACTAGCAACGTTTCAGAGTTCCATAAAAAATCATAGCGCAGATGTGCTGGAAGAGGCTTTAGTTCTAGCTTTGGAGTTACTTCAATAGATGTCTTAGGAAGGGTCAGAGTGACAGGCCTGTCCAACTCCTCAAATCTTCCAAACCCGTGGACATAATTGCACGACATGTCAAGTACTTGCTCAATTTTGCCCATCATCTCATCTTCAGTGTCTTCTTCATTCTCAATCAAATCTCCTTTAAGAGGATCTATGGGGCTCATATAAGGCACCAATGACATAGCATTGCTTTCCACTATAAAAATCATGGATAGCTCTTCATAGTGGGCTGGCAATCTGAGTGTTTTATACACATTAAATACCTACACTCGATCACCTACTCTCATTGTCATCTTTCCTTCGCATACATCAATAATAGCTCAATTCGTGGCTAAAAATGGATGCCCCAAAATAAATAGGAGTTCCTTATCAGGATCGTAGTCCAAGATAATGAAATCAGCAGGAAATATGAAAGAACCCACTTGAACTAACACATCTTCAATCACACCTTCAAGATGATCAATGGAGCGATCAACCAATTGTAAGATCACTGTTGTTGGGTGCGGCTCACCCAACCCCAACTGTCTAAACACAGATAGTGGCACAAATTGATGCTCGCTCCAAGATCACACAAAGCTCGCCCGACTGCATGCTTACCTATAGAGATTTGGATAGAAAAGCTACATGTATCCTTTAATTTCTGAGATAGATTGCTTTGAATTCTTGAGCTACATTCCTCAGTGACTGCCACAGTCTCGAATTCGATCAACCTCCTTTTATTTTCCACTATGTTCTTGATATATTTTACATATTTGAGCAGTTCTTGCAGGATGTCTACCAGTGGAATATTGATTTGCACCTACTTCAAAATGTCAAGAAACTTTATATACGCGGAATTATCCTTCATTTGCTGCAATCTTTGAGGGAATGGAGGTGGTGGCTTCGCAACTAATGGTGGGGGTTGCTCAGTTTCCACTTCTTCAGCTGGCTTCTCTGACTCCTTTGATTTTTACTGATTTTTACTCTATAGTGGCCGACTTCTCTTAAAAGTCACTTGTTTTCTCTTATTCGACTGGATTTCTTCCAACTGTCTCCCATTTCTCAAGGACACAACATTAATAGATGCTTTAGGATTAGCCTCAGTGTCTCTTGGAAGAGCTCCAACTAGTCGAGTATTTTGGGGACTAGCAAGTTATCCCAATTGGCGCTCCAAATTTCTCATTGATGCGACTTGGGCATGCTGATCAGCCATCACTTTCTTCATTATCTCTACTGTGTGGTCTTGCTATTCATCCATCAATTTCTTTATCATTTCCTCAAGGTGACTTGTTGAGTTTGCATGTTGTTCAGCCATAAATGGTCTATATTGTTGTTGAGGTGCTTGGGGCGGTATTGATTCAGAGCACCTTGGTTTCCACCCCAATAGAACTTTGGGTGGTTCCTCTAGTTTGGATTGTAAGTGTTCCCATACTAGTTGGTCTGGCTCCAATTTGCATTACCCACAAAACAGACAGACTTTGGATTAACTGAGCATAAGTCGCTCGTATGGACCTCTCCACATACTTCATAGAACAATTGAACATGTTGCAATGGCTGGGCTTGTTGCTTGTTAATAACCAAGGTCATCTTATTGACTTGGTTGGTCAATGTGGAAATCTGCGTTGATAATGGCGAGATGACATCTAACTCGAGAACCCCTGCAGATTTTTGCACTGTGTGTCTGCCCATCTCTCCTTGCCAATTATGATTGCTTTTGGAGAATGTGTTCAATAATGCGTATATCATCAAAACGTTTCTCAAACACTTGACCTTCAGTTGTTGCATCTACCACAATCTTTGTCTCAGGATATAGACCTTCTATAAAAGTGTGAGCTAATACTTCGTTTGTCTGATTGTGATGAGGACAGTCTCTGAGCTGCCCCTTGACCTTCTCCCAAGCTGAGTATAAAGACTCCCCCGCTTTCTGTTTGAAGGCGAATCTTTGAAATTTTGCCTGAAGGGAAGAACCTTGCCAAAAGTTTCCTTGCCAAATCATTCCATGATGTAATAGAAGTAGTTGGTTCTGCCTTCAGCCATCTTTCTGCTTTGCCCAATAGATAGAACGGGAAAAGTGTGAGCCTCACATAGTTTGGAGTGACTCCATTAGTGATGTAAGTATCACTAATCTCCAAGAAATTCAGGATATGTTGTTTTGGATCCTCGTGTGGAATACCCATAAACTACCCATTCGCATGAAGTAGTTGGATCATGCTCTGTTTTAGCTCAAAGTGACCAGTGATTGTGGGCTTCACAATAGTGGAGGTGACATTAGAAATGTTGGGCATCGCCACCATTTGAACGGCCATATGTTGCTCCTCTACCATGTTCACAGGAAATTGAACAAGTGCCTGAAGATAATTTATGTCTCTTGCTTCCCTCAATCTCCTTTGAAATGTTCTCCCAGGTTCGGGGTCAAAGCCTTGAAGTGTGTCTTGGCTTCTGACCCTTCGCATTCAATCAAGGTTCCTAAGATAAGAGAAACAATCAAGTAATGTTAGACTTGACGAAATAAATAATTAAAGCAAAAACTATAAAGTAGTCAATATTCAAGTCCCCGACAACAGCGCCAGAAACTTGTTCCAAACGTACACGCAAGTATACGTGGTCGTACAAGTAATAAAATAATAAGTCAAGTGTCGAACCCACGGATACTTGTATTAACTACCACCAAAATTGACGAAGTTTATTCCGCCGAGACAATTCGAGTTCAAAGGTGTGACTATACTAAACAATAATTCTAACTAGTAACTAAGTTATCAAGCAGCAAAATGATTGTTGTGTATTCAATAGAGACAAATATCCTAGGGTTGTGATCGATTCACCAATCCTATTGTGTTCTAGTTAACTCTCCCTTTCATTCAATTCACTCATAGTTCCTAATTAATCGAACAATTTCTCTCATAGCCTTCTCTTGAAGTACTACTCGCCTATTCAAAATAGATTAACGCCTATATTCCTGTGAAATCAATCTATTAAAAACGCATTAAGATTACAATATTTAATTAAGCACGGTGACTAAGTATATTCCTATCCTAACCACAAATATGCCCCCCTTAGAGCTACGATCGTGCTCTCTTCAACTCTTCTCTAATCTAAACATGGCTTTCCCAATCATAGCATAGATAGTAAATAGAACCTAACTGTTGGCCAGACAATTAAGCAATTAATCACAGAATTAAAGAAACAACCATATATTAGTGAACTGTAATCAAGGTTAAGTCAACGTTAAACAACAATACTCATGGCTAAATCACACCCCAAAACTATAGGTTTTAGCCACTCATGATAGTATCAAACAATTTCATAAGTGTTGGATAATTGAAAATACTAAGAAACGATGAAGAAAACTGAGATCTCTTCGCTCCCGGATGTTCTTCGTGTGTACGCCCTCTTCAAATTGATAGTTTTACATGTTATTTTCATGATTTGATCGCACAAGAAAGTCTGTATGATGCTTTTAGACTTGCGTGCATGTTTGGTTTAGAGCCCCGAGGGCTCGGGTAAGTTTCAAATAGGCTTGGGTTGTGTTGCGCTCGTTCTTTCTTATGCTTCAACATAGTTTCGTCAAGCATAAATGATATCATATTGAACAATTGAGCTCTGATTTCTGTTTTAAATGAATTATAAGATCCGTATCGTAATTACGGATCCGTAGCAGAAATAATCATCAAATTTGGACATCGTATGAGGATTTTATGATCCTTTTACTAAGGTTGCCAGATTTTTCAGGTTAATTACGAAATTGTCACTAACGGCGTATTAAAAATCTACACTATTTGCAAATATTAAAACCTACATATCTCCTTCATTATAAGGTCAAATTGAGTGATTAAAAAGCCTAACTTGACTAGAATTTCATAAGGAATCCATTGGAGACATAAAAATCGAGTTTTGAGATCGTTTGACACGAGAAACGAGGCAGAATAGCTGACAAAAAATATATATATAAAACGGGCAGACTTCTTCTTCTTCAAATTTTCGAACCCCACAGCCCTAGGAACGCATTTCTTCACCAAATATCATCCCCAAGTCATAGGTAATCAATTATAAACTTTAGTCTTTCAATTACTCATTGTTTCTCATCACTTTTAAATCAAAAACTAAGAATTTTTATGGTAAAAATTGAGGGTTTGGGTAGAATTAGGAAATTTTGTAAAAATCGAATCGTTACCTCTAATTGAGGTCGAATTTCGAAACTAATTTTATATTTGGGTGAATGGGTGAATGGGTAAACGTAATTTGGTCCGAACCCCGAGTTTAGGCCAAGCGTGCCCGGGGTCGGGTTTTCACTTTTTTGAGAAAACTTAGGAAAAATTATAATTTTCAATAAAGTTAGTTCCTTTAGCCTAAATTAATTATGTTTAATAGGGGTGTTCATGGTTCGGTTTGGGTCGAATTTTTCCTAAAAAGAAACCAAACCAAGTAAGTCGATTTTTCAAATATTGGAACCAAACCAAATGTGATGACCCAAAAGGTCATCCTAAGTAATTCTAGCTAAATATGTGTTATGAGGCCCTGAAATCCTTCATTAATCTCATCTCGATATGCGTGCACAGCCCGGACGTGTAGCCGGGAAGTCTTTATGTTGAGATTTGATGAAAATAGAATTTTATGATAATTAAATGAATAAAGTTGACTTTGGTCAATATTTTTGTTAAACGGACCCGGACCCGTGATTTGACGGTCTCGGAGGGTCCGTAGGAAAACATGGGACTTGGGCGTATACCTGGAATCGAATTCCGAGGCCCCAAGCCCGAGAAATAAATTTTTAAAGAAAATTATTTCTGAAAATAATAAAGGTTTTTGAAAATGAACTTTGATGTGAAAACCATGTTACCGGACCCGTATTATGGTTCCGGAGCTCGAAACAGGTTTAATATATGTTATGTGACTTATCTGTGAAATTTGGTGTAAAACGGACTTGAAATGACGTGATTCGGATCAAAATTGGAAAAGTTACGCTTTATGAAGTTTTAAGAAATTTCTATGAGTTTTGAGGTTTAATTCCTTATTTTTGATGATATTTTGATGATCAAAATGCTTGAATAAGTCTGTAAGATGATTTGGAAGTCGTGTGTGTTTTTGGTTTTGAGACCCGAGGGCTCGGGTGAGTTTCGGGTAGCTAACGGGGTGTGAAATGCATGAAAAATCTAGTGTAATTGCACTTTGCTGGTGTCAGTTCCATTACTCTATGCGATCGCATTGATTGGCCCGCAATCGCATAGTTTCGTGCCTGGGAGTAGAGTGTTACACTATGCGATCGCATAGCACCCTCCGCGATCGCATAGTGTATTAGGTGGGTAAGGGGAGCCGGGGGGAGGTACTCTCCGCGGTCGCAGCTTCTCCTGTGCGATCGCATAGTGAAGAGGCAGTATACCTGTGCGATCGCAATAGTCATTCCGCGATCGCAGTGCACCCAGTGTTGGACTCTATGCGATCGCATCCCTTCTTCTGCGATCGCATAGAGATATTTTGCCCAGTTATTCTTTAAGTCCAAAACTGTAGGCATTACGGGATTTTCCCAACTTTTCACTCTTCCCTTCTTCTCCAACCTCCATTGAAGTCCCCAAGCTAGATTCCCTCCATAGCCACTTGGGTAAGTGATCTTAACTTCTAATTCTTCCATTTCCTTCCATAATCACTAGAAAATCTAGGCCTAAAATCATAAAATCAAGTAGAAATTAGGGGTTTTGGGTAAAGTTAGGTTTTTGGAAAAATTGGGTGTTTCAACCTCAATTTGGGGTCGGATCTTGAAATAAATTATATATTTTGACTCGTGGGGTTATGGACGATCGGGTTTTGGTCCGAGCCTCGTGTTTGGACCAAGCGGGCTCGGGATCGAATTTTGGTATTTTTGGAAGAATGATAGGAATTGCATATCTAGGCTATGGGATTGTGTTATTGAGTCTTTATTAATATTATTGAATTAATTATGCCTAGATATCGTTGTTTCGGAGTCGGATTATAAAGGAAAGACGGTCTTAGAGGGTTGATTGCTATACTTTGGACCGAGGTAAGTGTCTTGCCTAACTTTGGTGAGGGAATAAGTATTATTTGCTATGTGCTAAGTGATTATCCTGTCCATTGCATAGGTGAGGTGACGAGTACCTATGCAATGTGGTCAAGCATGCCCGTGAGTCTACTTTGATAGAAATTACAGTATTTCTCCCATGTTTAGCATATTATGAGATTGTCTCTACTTGGTAATTCATTCTTTTTGAAAATATTGGTTGTTGGGTTTGAGAAGTGTTGATACGATTGATAATCCAAGTGTAGAGTATATGATTGAAGTGATTGGTTATAGCTGAGACCTTGTCGGGCATTTATTGAGTTATTAATTGATGTTTTTCCCCTTGCCGGGTGTTTTGAACTGTCAATTTCAACTATGTTGTACTCCTTTCCATTATATCTGTTAATGTCGTTCCATGACTTTTATTGATTATAAGCACGAAGGTTAATGTCGTGCGATGATACATTGTATATTGCATTGTGAGGAAGAGAGTAAAAGCACGAAGGGTGATGACGTGCCATGATATTTGATTACATTGCATAGTGAGGAAGAGTGTAAAGCACGAAGGGTGATGCCGTGCTATGATACTTGATTACATTGCATTGTGAGGAAGAGAGTAAAAGCACGAAGGGTGATGTCGTGCCATTGTTTACATTTCTGGTACTTATACTTGTTTCGTTGGCTATTGTGTTAGATTGCCTCCCTTGCTTACTTCTATCTGTCAATTTGACTGCTTCATTTCACTTGTTCCCTTTTACTGCTCCCGTATCCCTTACTTGTCTTCTTATCTATTGCCTTGTATTATCCCAGTTACCTGCTGTAGAATAGGACAGGTTATCGTTATTGTCAAGTCTACCCTCGTCACTACTTCGGCCAAGGTTAGGCTCGGCACTTACTCAGTATATAGGGTCGGTTGTACTGATGCTACACTGCACTCCTTAATGTTGTGCAGATCCCGCATCCGGAACCAGTGGACCGCATTGAAGGAGTCACCTTCAGTCCACCCAGAGCTTCAAGGTATACCGTTGGCGTTCGTGGGCCTTGGTGTCTCTCTTGCATTTGGATTCCTTATTGTCTTACTTTTTCTCCTAGTTTCAAGACAATTATATATTTCTTTTCAGACTCTGTATTTAGCACTCAGTTTAGATAGTCTGTGAGGTTGTGACTCCCCGATTTTGGGATTATGCGATGTTGTTATCTTTACTATGTCATTACGCATTTTCAGAGTATTGATACATTTCCGCTGTTAAAGTTATAAAGTATGTTTGTTATTTCAGTTAAGACTTGTAGGGTATTAAATTTTACTACTGTTGGATTGATTTAAAAATATTAACGTGTAGTTTACGTTGGATTGTCTAGCGGGTTCAATGTTAGACGAAGTCACGGTCTGAAAGGTGGGATTTCGGATCGTGACAAGTTGGTATCAGAGCTCTAGGTTGCTTAGGTCTCACAACTCACGAACAACCTTGGTAGAGTCTGAGGGATCGGTGCGGAGACGTCTGTATTTATCCCCCGGAGGCTGCTAAGTTAGGATACTCCTCTTCTCTTTATACTCTGTCGTGCGTAGTATATTCTTTATACTGATTGAGTTTCCATTCTACTCTCTCGTAGATGGCGAGGACGCGTGCTTCCCTTGGTTCTGCTTAGTAGCCCGACACTCCTGCTACAGCTCCTACGAGGGGTCGAGGTCGAAGACGAGGCCGTGCTAGAGGCCGGGGCGGGGCTCAGCCTAGAGCAGCAGCCCCAGTGGAGGACCCTCAGGTCGAGTCTGACGAGGAGGTCCCAGNACTCCTATTATTCATACACCAGAGTAGGTTGTCACTCAGTTTCAGACTCCGGCACCTCAGCCAACCGGAGTAGCACAGCCAGGTATTACAGCACTTGTAGCTGAGGGAGCAGCTATGTCAGCAGATGCGTTGTGGAGACTGGACAGATTTACCAAGTTATTCACTGCTACTTTTACTGGTGCACCGTCAGAGGATCCACAGGATTATTTGGACAGTTGTCATAAGGTTCTTCGGAATATGGGTATAGTGGAGTCCAATGGAGTTGACTTTGCTACTTTTCGACTATCCGGCGCAGCCAAGACCTTATGGAGGGACTACTGCTTAGCCAGACCAGCTGGGTATGCATCTTTGACTTGGGCTCAGTTCACAGAGGTATTTTTGGGGAAGTTCCTTCCCATTACTCGGCGAGAGGATCTTAGGAGGTAGTTTAAGTGCCTCCAGCAGGTATCTATGTCTGTTACTCAGTACGAGACCAGGTTCATCGCTCTATCCAGGCATGCACTGATGATACTCCCCACAGATCGGGAGACAGTTCGGAGGTTCATAGAGGGATTGGCTCAGCCTATACGACTCCAGATGGCCAGGGAGTCGAGTACTGATATTTCATTCCAGGATGCGGCCGATGTAGCCAGGAGGATTGAGATGATTTTGTCACAGGGAGGTGGTCAGGGGACTGATAAGAGGCCCCGTCATTTTGGTAGATTCAGTGGAGCCTCATCTGGGGGAAGGGATCCTTTGAGCAGGGGT
Source organism: Nicotiana undulata (assembly GCA_005239495.1). NCBI lineage: Eukaryota > Viridiplantae > Streptophyta > Magnoliopsida > Solanales > Solanaceae > Nicotiana > Nicotiana undulata. The sequence continues at coordinate 117,753 of ML248831.1, forward strand.
CATCCACCCCGACCTTTTTAGTCAGCACTTCAGGTATCTCCCTGTGCACCGCCAGCTCATGTTAGTACACCACCAGCATCTATCAGTGCACAGCCGCTTCAGAGTTACCAGGGTAGTTATCAGGGTCGTCAGGGCCAGTTC